>QGSO01000487.1:197930-238942 GCA_011037825.1 Carya cathayensis | reverse complement strand
GTTTATTCTTGTGGTTGTTTATATGCAAATTTAAGCTTTATTTTGCTTTACTCATACAATTAAATTATTTTTCATACTATGTTTTAAGTTATTGATGATCTTGCATTCTCATAGGTTTCTGTTTACATATTAATATTATAGTTAAGCGATGGACAAAAATTGGATGAAAAGACCTCGACATACAAAA
Source organism: Carya cathayensis (assembly GCA_011037825.1). NCBI lineage: Eukaryota > Viridiplantae > Streptophyta > Magnoliopsida > Fagales > Juglandaceae > Carya > Carya cathayensis. The sequence continues at coordinate 238,755 of QGSO01000487.1, read as the reverse complement.
GAGTATGTCGATGGTGTTAATGAGTTTTTGAAGTTTGCGTGCGAGAATTGTGATACAAATTCGTCGATTTGTTGTCCATGTAGAAAATGTGGATTACATAAGATGTTCATCCCCAGCATGGTATATGATCATTTGATTAGTTATGGAATTTCTCAAGGTTACACCATTTGGCATGCTCATGGGGAGAGAATAGGGGGGGCATCTTACCATGCTACTGATGCCCAAAATAATAATGAGCAAATAAATGAAGGCTCTGGTGGGATGATAACCATGTTACATGACGTTTTCCCCATGTTTGATCTTGAAATAGTGGAGGGTGGGCCTGAAATAGGTGTGGATGTTGGAGAGGCTGGAGTGCAAAATGGAAATCGACAATGTTCTAGTGAAAGAGTTAATAAATTTTACAATATGTTGAAAGACGCTAATGAGCCATTATATGAAGGGTGCACAAAACATACTAAGTTTAGTGCTATCGTACGTCTCTGGAATATGAAGTGTTTGGGTGGATTGAGTAATAGCATATTCACAGATCTGCTTGAATTTGTGAATGAGTTGCTCTCACCAAGAGCATCATTGCCTAAAAATGCGTATGAGGCGAAGAAGTATATGAATGAGTTAGGTCTTGGATACGAGAAGATCTTAGTATGTCCCAATGGTTGTATGTTATTTTGGAAGGACAATGAGAATCTGGAAACATGTGTGGTATGCAGAGAGTCAAAGTGGAAGCAAAAATAGTCTATGGATGATAGGCCTAAAAAAGGTAAAAGAAGTCCAGCGAAAATATTAAGGTGGTTTCCTTTGAAAACAAGGTTGCAAAGGCTTTTTATGTCATCGAAGACTTCTTCACAAATGAAATGGCATGCTATGGGTCGCACAAATGATGGGGTATTAAGGCATCCAGCAGATGGCATGGCCTGGAAGACATTTGATACACAACATGATGATTTTGCCTCTGAGCCCCGCAATGTTAGGCTTGGTTTATCTGCAGATGGCTTTAATCCTTTTGGGAACATGAGCATTTCTTATAGTACTTGGCCAGTTATGTTGGTACCTTACAATTTACCTCCTTGGATGTGCATGAAACGATCAAGTTTCATGCTATCATTGATTATACCGAGACCATCATCACCTTCAATGAATATAGATGTATACTTAGAGCCTCTAATATCAAAATTAAAGGAATTATGGGAGGTTGGAGCACCTACCTATGATATTTGCTCTAGAGAGATCTTTACAATGCGCGTAGCTTTAATGTGGACAATAAATGATTTTCTTGCGTATGGTGATTTGTCTGGGTGGAGTATGAAAGGTCGTTTAGCATGTCCTATTTGTATGGGTAACACACGATCTAGATGGCTGAAACATGGAAAAAAGTTTTCCTATATGGGGCACAGACGATTCTTGCCAAGTAATCATAGGTGGAGAATGATGGCAAAAACATTTGATGGTACATGAGAAATTGATCCTTCACCTACTATGCCAACACCTGATGAAATCTTGGAACAATTAGATGATTTAAATTGCAATGATAGAACAGATCGCAAAAGAAAAAGAGTTGTGGGGTCGACTAGTGTTAAGGAGCACTCATGGAAGAAATGTAGTATTTTCTTTAGTTTACCTTACTGGAAAGATAATTTATTGCGTCATAATCTTGATGTGATGCACATTGAAAAAAATGTGGTGTATATTGTTGGCACACTGTTAAATATTGATACAAAATCAAAAGATGGCATTAAGGCACGCCTTGACTTACAAGAGATGGGTTTGAGACCACAACTTCATCCGGTTATAACATATGCAAACAAGACATATTTGCCTCCTGCTATTTTCACAATGAGTAACAAAGAAAAAGAAGACTTGTTGAAGGTTATACAAAATGTAAAAGTACCGGACGGTTATTCTTCAAATGTTTCACGTTGTGTCAAGCTTCAACACCGTACTATAGTGGGCATGAAGAGTCATGACTGCCATATACTGATGCAACAACTCTTGCCAATTGCATTACGTGGGTCATTACCTAAGAAGGTAATAGAACCATTAATCGAGCTATCTGGATTATTCAGGGGAATTTGTTCCAAAACGTTGCGGCTTGAAGATTTGGACCGATTGGAATCTAGAATACCTTACATATTGTGCCAATTAGAAATGCTATTTCCGCCATCATTTTTCACGGTTATGGTTCACTTGACTATACATTTAGTTGCAGAATGTAAGCTTGGAGGACCTGTTCATTATCGATGGATGTATCCCGTTGAAAGGTATGCTATAGTTATTAAATTAGAAACACATAAATCTATTAAAGTAAGAACATATTTTTTAAAAAATAATAAAAGTCATCTAATGATTTATGTGGTAGGTACCTACACCGACTTAAGTTTCATGTGCGTAACAAAGCTGCGCCAGAAGGTTCCATTGCTGAAGGATATTTGCTGGAGGAGTTATTGACGTTTTGTTCTCGTTATTTAGAATCCGCTTGAACTGTTTTCAATAGACCATCTAGAAACCCGGATGATTCTAAAGGGAAAGTTGTTGACGTTTGCCTCGATTTTACATCGTGGACCCAAGCACATCGCTATATTCTCTTCAACTCTGACGATTTCACTCCATTCCGCATGTGAATTGCAATGCTTGATATGTACGAATTAAATTATATTTAATTTATATTTGTGTAATTGTAACAGACATTTGTGATGTCATGAACATATAATAGGATGCACTTGGAAATAATGAGGAATACAGTTGATGGGAATCATTTATCGAATGATGAACTACAGAAGAGGCACGAAGACCAATTTTGTAATTGGTTCCAAGACCATGTATGGATTACACCCCATTCAATATTGTATCACAATATTAATTTATTATGCCTCTGTAGCTAGTTTCTGTCATTTATATCAATGCTAATAATCCAACCTTTCAGGTAATGAAAATGGATGACAATGGAAGAAGCAAATTGGGCCATAAAGTCGTAATGCATTCTAAAGGTCTCATGCGAGTTGCCAAAGAATTTAAACGAATTGTCATCAATGGCACAAAATATCGCACTAGGAATCACGAAAATGGGAAGAAAACTCAGAATTGTGGTGTTAGTGTGTGTACTGATCAAGATGGCCCTATTTGGTATGGCCAATTAACACGCATAATTGAGGTTATGTATTATGATGGGTCCCGATATGTGTTATTCAAATGTAATTGGGCAGACGTTGCTCGGGGTAGAGGTTTCAAGGAGGATGAGTTTGGCTTTACTATTGTAAATTTTTCTCATCTAGTATACACTGGTAGTCGGATAACTGATGATCCCTTTGTTTTATCTTCCCAAGTATCTCAAGTATATTATGTGGCAGATGAAAGATGCCCAAATTGGGTCGTCATCGTTAAGACAAAACAAGAGACGTGTATGACACTGGTGAAGAGGAAGTGACTGACGACGATGAGGATGAATATTTAGTCAATGAATATTGTATTAACACTTCTAACGATGAAGCTATTGAACCTGGTATTGACGATGTTGTGTGGACGCGAAATGACATAGATGGAATGACAATCGAAACTTGCTAATAGTGTTGAGGTTTCATTTATATTTCTATAGGCTTGTTTACATCAATTTTCTTTTATATTGGCCTGTTTAGTGGTACTGTTTTTGCTATAGCGTTTTGTTGGTACTTGGGTTTTTTAATTTTGTTCTATATTTTTGTAAAATCCAAGTACTTTGATTGTTACTACGGTAATCATCCGCCACAAGTGAGGGTTTATTAATAAATTTGGGCGGGGGTCACTAATGGACATTTGACTACCCTCTCTTTAATTTTTTTTTAAAAAAAACATGATATCTCTTATCACATAAATCTATCTCATATCGAGCTTAAAATATTATTATTTCTATTGATTTACATATATGCAATTTTTTATGTCATTTTTTTTATAGGTACAATGGGTCCAAAAAAGAAGGCAAAGACTACCATACCACACTTGCGAAGACAATCTACAAGACTACAAGCTGTCCATAGTGAGACACAATCTGATAGGGTGGCCCATTCATTACCCTCTGTCGATGAGCCACTCCTTTCTGTTAATAGGATGGTGGAGTCATCACATTCTATAGATTGTCTTCACAGCCATCATTATCTTCACAACAAGAGACCCAACCTTCTACATCTAGCCAAATGGGAGGAAAACTATCCACACATATGCAGATGAGCAGAGAGACTGAGCCATGCACATCTGTACCAATAGCACCTAGTTCAGAAGTAGAAAATGTCGACTCGTGTTCCGACATTGGAGATCGCTTTGTCGTCGTCGTAGGTATGTTTCTGTTTTTCTTACTTATTATTTATTTAACTATGAATGAAGATTTACAAAATACTAACAATGTAACTAAATCCATTTTTGCAGATAGNGTAACTAAATCCATTTTTGCAGATAGTAATGGTGATCGAGTAAAGAGACCATTGCACTCGATTCCTGACATTTGGCATCTTCCAGAAGGGGAGCGAATTGAAATAGAGCTCAATCTTCTTGGTCAACCTATAAAAAAGCAAGACTCAAAGGTGGTAAGGTTTGGTGGTCTGATAGCGAGAAGTAATAAGTTGGTTCCAATAATTTACAAAGATTGGAGGTCGGTGCCTAAAACCGTGAAGGAGGAAGCGTGGGGTCTTATAAATGTATGTTTTTTTTTATAAAATCATATTAAAACATTATTATTAATTAATAGGTATATTTTGAAATTTGTTTTAAGAAAGCTACTCACACACTTGTGTAAATTTATTTTGATTGTAGGGCAAGTTTAAAGTTCCTGATGACAAATTGGATGTATTCAAAAAATGGATACTAAAGGACTTGGGGAAGAAATGGAAAGACTACAAGCATGAGCTGAAGAAGAAGTTACTTAATGAAAAAGACACATCTGCAGCACAAGTTGTGGCAAGGGCAAGTCCCGATATGGTGGACTTGAGAGCAATCTAGGCAGAGTTGGCCAATCTTTGGTTCGATTCAAAATATATGGTAACAATGCGCACATTTTTGTTATAGATTTATAAAGTCAACCAACTAGTTATTTTCATAATTTTCATAATCTTTGTGATGTTGTAGTCAAAATGTAATAAAAACAAGGAGTGTCGTAAGAAGCAGGTGATTGTTCACAGCGGAGGATCGAAAAGTTTAGCAAGATATGCCCATGATGTGGTATTTATTTAATTAATATTTATTTATTGTTGAATATTTGTTAATTCTTTGTTTTCAATATATGTGTTTAATCTAAAATATTGAAAGCAGAAAAAATCAACTGGGGCATTGCCAAGTCGAGCCCAGTTGTTTGTCAAGACCCATAAGAAAAAGGATGGCACACACTACAATGATGAAACGAGAAAGAAAGTGGTATGTTTATTTTCAAAATTATTACTTTTTAATTTTAATAGATTTATAAGATGGAGAATAATGTGTATTTTTTATTGTCTATTACAGGTTGAGATGGAGGAACTTTTAACACAGGACACAAATCCTATAGAAATGGGGTCTGGAGGAACCATGACTTGGAAATCAGATGATATTTATTCGAAAGTTATGGGCCTAGAACGGCCTGGACGTGTGCGCGGTTTGGGGTTTGGGCCAACCCCTACAAGGCAAACTTGTCAACATTCACTACCAACTTCAAACCAAGAAGATGGTATATCAAAGGAAGAGTTTGATAAAATGCAGGAAGAATTAACTGACATTGCAGAACTTAGTAAACACATTCATGCATGCACAGGTGAGCACCCACATATGTTTAGTTGATATCAGTCAACCTTATTTTGAAATTTTTGGCCTCTCATTTGAATTTATATTCAGGCTTCAGGACAAAATCAAAATGAGAATGAAGAGGAAGAGAAAGATGAAGAAGAGGAAAATGCTGAAGAGGAAGAAGATCAAGAGGAAGATGAAGAAGATGGAAGAGAATCGATGAGGACGAATGATTGAGGGTTAGGATTATAAGTTAGACTATAATTGAGACTATATTTATGTTATTTGTCATATATCGAGTTTGTCTCTGTTTAATGGTATTTGCAACTTTCCTTAATTAAGACTATAATTTGTGGTTATGTCATATATCGATGTTTGCTCTGTTTTGCTAAGTTGGAATTAGGACGGATTATAAAAGGATAAGTGCTGGATTATGCATTAGTTTTACTACTCTTTTTGGAAGTTGTGAATCTTAGTATAATGTTTAACATATTTTGTCATAAAGTTCGCAAATGCCACATTCTTTTTTAAAAAATTAGAATAAATACGAGATCCATATTAAAAGATTAAATTTTTAATAATAGACTATTTTTTTCAAAATGAATATTGTACGACACTTGCACAATTTTTAAAAGGAATGCACAATACTTACATTACTGTATTATACATTACTTATTAAATATTAAAGGAAAGAAATTAAACGGCGTCACATTAAGATCTTGACGCGCGAACTCTCTTCTTTAGTTCTATTTAACCTCCCTCCCTCCAGAACTGGAATACGATATATGGCATTTACAAGTAGGGCATCCTAGAAATTCAACTAAGATTTTGTGGGTATTTTCGTATCATTTAAATAAGTTTTATTATTATTTTTATTGTTTATTTTACTATCAATAAATTTATAATAGCCTTCATCGCTGACGCTATATATTATTACCGGCGTCACAATAAATACTTCGGCGCATTTATCAATTATTGGCGTTTCATTGATCAATTTTCAGCATTTGGTAAACGCCGCCAATGCTATATAATTATTACCTACGTAACAATATAAACGCCGAAAAACTACTTATTTACCAGCGTAAAATTAATCAATGGCCAGCATTTGTTCAAATGAAATAAACGCCAAAACACTCAATACTTTATCGGTGTAAACTCTATCAATTGTCGGCGTTTTGTGAAATGCCACTGATGCTATATATTATTACCGGCGGTATATTAAAGACGTCGGCAAACACGGTTAATATAACAGCGTATAATTAATAAAGTATTGGCATTTGTGTAAAATGCCGCTATCTCTAATTGCTATCTTGGCGGCGTTGTTATAAATGCCGCTAAACCTATACATTATTATCGGCGTAAAAATTTAAACGCCGGGAATCTCAATAATTTACCGGCAGAAACATTAAGCGCCGGTAAAGTTTTATATCTACCGGCGCATAAACAAACGCCGCGGATATAAACGCCGCCAATTTTGCTTTTTTTGTAGTGACACATGGCAACCATTTTATCCTACACATAAGATAAAGAGTTAATATCATCATAAATATTATAATAATTTATTTAAAACAAATTATAATACTTACATAATTTTCACGGGCATCGGGATGACTCCACTCTCCATTACGATTAGTATGTGATGCAGCATATAATTTTGTCAGATCATAATTGGCATCTGAATCTTGCTATAATAAATATTTGTTAAGATATAAAGTCATTAGGATTCATATATTCAGTTAACTATATACAAATAAAAAAAATAGCAATACCAATTTATTAGAGAGGCAGTGGAAAGATCTTGAGCCTGCATGATGAGTAATCTTCAATTTTGATCTATTTGTTTTGTTTATAGAACTTCGCTCCTACATAGGAATTGAAAATATTAGAAAGCGAAATCAAAAATAGGACGACTAAAATAATTAATTTAATTATACCTTATATGATGGATCCTCAAACATGTCACAAAGTTTTTCCTAATCAGAAGGTTGGACATCTTGAAAAGGATGTTGGCGTGCATCTTCCATATTCTCGAACTTATTATAATGCTCATGACACCTCGCCTTATATTTACGGAATGCATTACTCATAAGCTCTTCCACAGTCTTACGCTCCTCTCTCCAACCAAAATTTAATTCGAAATCATCTTTAAAAAAAAATTTAGACAAACATATTATCATTTATAATATTCTAACTTTAAGTAAAATATAAAAATTTACCAATTAAATAAATGTTTTAAACATTACCAAACAACGCTTCTTGATAAGCTCTTTAACATCTTGGGGGACTTTCTTCCATGAACTTGTTGCCAAAGGTGCATAAGTTCGTGTAAGAGCACTCACATGTGATGCAAGCCAAGCTGCTGGTTGTCCTTCGCCTTTGGTATGTTCGTCAAGAATGTTAACTTTGATCTTACCCACCTTACGATATTTTTCCAATGTCACACCTCTAGTAGTGCCTCGACCTTGACGAGATTGTACTGTGAACTCATCATGATATATAACATTGTAATCGATTTTCTATTATAACCTTAATTAATAACTTTTATGACTATTAGAATTTTACCTTGTTCTGTAGAGTCAATCTCTAATGGTGAGTTTGAAGGAGAGCTAGGAACAGGTGGAGATGGGATGTGAACTTCCTTTCTTTTGGAGGCATAATTTCATAAAACTGATACAATATTCATTAAGTAAAATAGTGCTCATCATCACGTAATGTGAAAACATAATTGGTCAATCACTAATCTGTATTAGTATCATTTGACAAATTCGTCTCATCATCTGTAGATACTTCAGATGACTTCAACATTTTGCTCAATTGTTGCATCAACAATTTCAGCCTCAATATCTTCTCTATTTAATGGAATCATCTCATACTGGCTCAAATCCACAAACAAATTAAAGACGGCTGACTCTCTTGGTATGCTTCTTGAGTAGAGGGATCATCTTCTTCTTCATCTCGCCCTTCCACCTAAGGGATAACATCATATATATTTCTTGGAAAATATTTTTATACTACTCGCCATTGATTTCCTAACTTCGGGTCATCTAAGTAGAATACTTGAGATGCTTGAGAAGCTAAAATAAAAGGATCATCTTCGTACCATTTTTTTGATGTATTAATACTCAAAAAATATTCATCATCACGAACTCCAGTTCGAGAATTGCTTAAATCCCACCAATCACACTTAAACAGATACACTGCAAGCTCCCCCAAATATTTCATTCTAATTACATCAACAATAACTCCATAGAAATCAATATTTTCTATCATGACTTCTCTCGACTAGGACACCACTATTTTGTGTTTTCTTATAACAATCTTGATCCATTGTGTGATACCTACTTCCCCGAGAAATACATATAGAATATCTTGTAGCGCGTCTCATGGGCCACGCGCTAATGCATACAGTTTATCTCGATATATCGTTTGGATTATTCGCATGCATTTGTACAACCTACATATTGAGTAAAGTTTCTGTTATATCAATAATAAACAATCAATATTTTATGAACTATTGGATGAGTAAAGTATATGTAATGTCATTACCATTGTTCAAACCATCTCAGGAACTCCTCTTCATATTTCTGGTTTATATCATTTACTCCTACTTCCTTGAGCATGTTAATATGATCACTGAAATTGATGATTACCACAAGTCTTTTATATTCTTAGAATTTTGCGAAAGTAAATTAGCAAATATTAAATTAAGAAAACATTATAACTTATTTCAAGTGGTTCTCTATCTCAGAGCAATTGTTCACACGTACCACTGAGTTTTCTCAAACTCTCTTCCACATAAGTCATAACCACGCACTACACCAAGTGGACGTACTTGTTGGGAAAATACAGAAAACACATTTCGTTGTCTTGCTCAGTCAACGTCAAAGTTTCTTTCCGGTTGATCAAACCTAGTGTCAACTCCGTGGAAATATTTGAATAGAAGGTATGCCACTCATCATCAAGATATGCTTCTGCAATTGATCCTTCTGGGCGAGCCTTGTTACCAATTGTATGTTTCAACTTCCCAAGAAATCGTTCAATGGGATACATCCATCTATATTGAACTGGTCCTGCAAGTTGAGCCTCACGTGACAAATGGACGGCTAGGTGAACCATGATGTTGAAGAATGACGGTGGGTAAATACTTTCTAGCTTACACAATATTATGGCAATTTTCCGTTCCATTCAATCCAAAGTTTCTACATTTAATGTCCTAGCACATAAGTTTTTGAAAAATAAACTCAACTCAGTCAAAGCCACTCGCATGTCTCTGGTCAAGTACCCACGGATACCAATAGGCAAGATACGCTGTAAAAGGACATGAGAATCATGACCTTTTAATCCAGTTATTTTCCAGTCATTTGTTCACACACACCTTGTCAAATTTGAGGCATAACCGTTCGGTAATTTAATTTTCATTATCCACTCACAAAATGTAGCCCTTTCATTCCTTGACAATGTATACCACCAAATCGGCATGTAAACGGACAAACCATTTTCTTGCAATTGCATTTCCGGTCTTATTCCCAACCGCTTCAAATCCTTCCTTGAGTTTAATGTATCCTTCATTTTTCCTTCAATTGACATCAATGTTCCCAATACGGATTCGCATATATTTTTTTCAATATGCATAATATCAAGACTATGCCGTAACTTTAACTTTGACCAGTATAGGAGATCGAAAAATATACTCTTCTTAGTCCAATTCAACTCAGATGTAGCTCGTTTTCTCTTTCGTTGTTTTTTACCAAATTAATTACAACCAACATCTACAAATTGTGCAAGTACTCTTCACCAAGACAAATATGGTGGAGGTTGGCCCTCATTCAACAGTACCATCAAACATTTGTGAATTTCCCCCCATCTATGGTCACCAGGTAAAAATCGACGATGACCCATGAAACATAATTTCCTCCCGTAAGTAGAGCCATTCAGATTTGTATGTTTGTTACAAGTTGGACATGCCATTTTCTCCTTAGTACTCCAACCTGACAAGTTTCCATAAGCTGGAAAATCATTTATTGTCCATAACACGACAGCATGCATCTTGAACGACTTGCTGTTGATGAATCAAATGTGACAACCCCATTCTCCCACAAATCTTTCAATTCTGCAATCAATGGCTGTAAGTGTATGTCTATATCATTTCCTGGTGATCTCGGACCTGGAATAGCAAACTCATCATGAAATATGGATCTTTCATACACTTCCACGGTGGTAGATTATACGGCATAAGTACAATGGCCAAGTACTATGACTAGTACTCATGTTCCCAAATGGATTAAATCCATCTGTTGCCAACCCAAGTCGCACATTACGCAGTTCTTCAGCAAACCATGGGTGTTCCTGATCAAATTCCTTCCACGCCTGGGAGTCAGCAGGATGTGATAAAATATCATCATTCCTAACTCTGGCTGATGAGTGTCATATCATGTCTACAGCCGTTGCACGTGACATATATAATCATTATAATCTAGGTATCAATGGAAAGTGGCATACTACCTTTTGCGGCACATTTTATTTGTCAGATGTCCATCTTGATTCGTGGCATATGGGACACTCGTTCAACTGCTCATTCTCTTGCCAAAATAATATGCAGTCATTCTTACATGCATGTATTACGTTGTAATCAAATCCAAGTCCTCGTTTCAATTTTTTTGCTTCATAGAAGTTACGAGGTAAAGTATTATCTGATGGCGGATGCCTCTTTAAACAGTTCGAGTAACATATTGATAGCCTTAATTGATAATCGGCACATTGATTTTATGTGAAGCAGTCTTACGGTAAATGACAACTTACTGTGTCTTTTGCATCCTGGATATAACTCACGTTGTGAATCATTCCACAATCGTGCAAAAGTGTTATGACCCCCATCATTTAAACTTGATGTGTCCGTTTCACCTCATTCATAAACATTCCCGTACCGATGTCACCTAACATTTGCTCCATATCCTCATCATATCCATCTCCAACAACATCTGGTCGTACATCTTCATCGATCTCTTCTTCTTCAAGTGGAACCTCGAATGAAGTTGGATATGGTTCACCGTGTAAGACCCAATCAATATAACCCTCGTCAATACCTTTGACAAACATATGCTCTCTCACCAAGTCTATCTTATGAGAACGCAAATTCCTACATTCTTTACATGGGCATCTAATACGCCCATCACTATCACATGTACCCAATGTGAACTCTAAGAATTTCTTAACACCTTCAGCATATACGTTGTAATTCTAACCCAATCGATCGCTAACTCGCATCCAACTCTTATCCATCCGACTATCTTTATTACAAACAATCACGTGTGCATCAACAAACAAACATGTATAATGTATCATGTATCAATCAAGGATTATGCCACCTTTCACCGGGTAATTGGTCATATCCCATTCGGAATTGTAAGATCATATTCGCAAACCTATTCTCTATAATCTGTCATGTCCAACAAAATTTCGGCAGCATCTCCTCATAGTTCTCCAAATATGCTCGTATGGTTGTGTGCATCGACAATTAACACGTCAATACACCATCACTGAAACTGCATATCCAGAGAACAATGAATGAATCTACCAAGATCTTAATGCTGGACGTATAACAAATATAGTTCGATAGTTTGCGAGAATGATCTTATAATCCCAAACTGTCCACTCTGGACAATTCAAGAGTTATCAATCTTTGAATTCATCGGATTGATAACTCTCGAACGGGTCTAAAGTTTATTTTGATGAACAAGCAATGCAAGTATATGTTAACATGTATCAAACAAACAATGCAAGACTATGCTAATTAAAATTTATTTGATTAATTAAAATATTTAATATTTAAGTATTATTAAATCTTAACTATTTGTAAATTAATTAAAATTCATTTTATTAATTTAAATATTTAGTATTTAAGTATTATTAAATCTATAATATTTGTATTGATAATTAGTATTCATTTTATTAATTTAAATATTAAATATTTAAGTATTATTAAATCTTAACTATTTGTATTTTAATTAACCTTCAATTGATTAATTTAAATATTAAGTATTTAAGTATTATTAAATCTTAATCTATTTAATTTTAATTAATATTGAAATTGAAAGATCTTAAAGATTTAAGTATCTATTCTAATTTCTAATTAATATTTTAACACTGACCAACATAAAGTTCCAAACGGTGTTAATAAGTGTTTCGAACGTAATAAACTCGTTCGAATGCAATTCAGTGTACCATTCAAACGGGTTTATTCCAAATATCCAGTCGTCTTCAACCTCCGAAAAACCCCAACAATGACCAACTCATTACAGCAAATGAAAACACACAATATCACGAACTCAGTACAGCAAACGAAAACATCATATTCAAACTAAAATGAGAATAAGATAGCATATATACCTGGTTTTGAGAGATGTTGCCACATGCGACTTTTTTGATGCAAATAAGATTGGAAAAGGTGGATTTGGGCCCGTTTATGAGGTATGAAAACAGTATCGGTATAAAAAGTATTACCAAGCATCTATTGTCAAAATTATGTCAAACCATTGTATTTAGTTCCTGAAAATTGATGGAATTCTTTTATTTGTTGTCTATATTCTTTCACATATTCTAGGGTAAGCTTCCCAATGGACAAGAGGTAGTAGTAAAAAGACTATTGAGAAACTCTGGACAAGGAAATTTAAGCTTCAACATAGAAATCTGGTTAGACTATTGGGATTTTGCTTGGAAGGAGAAGAGAAGTTACTCGTTTATGAATATGTGACCAACAAAAGCCTTGATTACTTTCTATTCGGTTTGGCCCATCTGAACTTTATGTCTAGTTCTCCCTTAAAAGGGCTACCTCTAGTTTTATGTCCAAGAGAATGGAGGTACTTAGAAATACACAAGGAATGGAATTAATAAATTAAATAAGAGTTTGATCAAAAAGTGAGAAAGGTGTTAAAATATTAATTAAATAATTATTGTTTTTGGATCTCAACTACATGCATATTAATCAACAATTTGTTGTAGTTTGAAAATTAGCTAGGGTGGTGTCGAATTTGGAAAAAGAAATAGACTGACTTGATCAGACAATTTCATTTATACCAATATCTAATTCAAAGTAGTCTCTTTTAAACGAATTTTTAATTTCATTTTTATATAGAATTTGCACGAAAGTTGTACTCCTTAAACCTATAGTTAACATTATTATTTAAAGTGAATTTTCAACGCATTGAATTAATAAATTAACTAAGAGTTTGATCAAAAAGTGAGAAAAGTGTTAAAATGTTAATTAAGTAATTAAACTTCTTTCTTTTCCCACCAACTCAAGCTTTTAGGACATTTATCATATATGATTACTATATATGGGACTTGGATATCATATATATGTTTCCTTATCTTACTCACTACAACAGAATCATTTTTTTGGGATGAAAATTTTTGTCCCAAATTGTAGGGATTTCGTCCCAGAAAATTTTTTGGGTAAAAAAAAAATCATCCCAAGGTCATCCCTACAACATTGTCCCAAAAGATATATTGGGATGAAAATCACCATTTCGTCCCAAAATATATCTTTTGGGACGATTTTGAAATTGACCGTTCTAAACCGTTCGAACGTTTAATTTTTTTGTCAAGTTTTAATTTCATTCCAGAATGTCATTCGAATGGTTACTATTGGACGTTCGAACGCAATTAAATTGGTTGAACGATTATGAAAATATGTTCAAACGATCACACATTTTGATAACGTTCAAACGGTATAAAATAGATTTTTGTTCAAACATTAAATGAACAGATCGAACGGTAAAAGAGATCAAACGGTGTTGAGTTATGTTCAAATGCTACGATAATAAATTGCGTTTGAACTTTTTTTGATCATCTGATGTCGTTTGAACGGCTTAATCAATAATGTTCGAACGTTATATGGTTGTTCGAACGACTACTATTTTATTAAAATTCCATAATAATAAAAAACCAAATAGACATTCATAATATTTGAAAAACATACATTAGAAACTGTTTAATACTCACGAAAGTTTTATAATAAGTGCGAACTAATAAATAACCATGAGATTGGCATTGTTCATACATAATTAGATAATGTCATAATCTATACATAAAAAACCATCAGTTGCTTGGAGGCCTGTACTGTTGCATAAGCTGCTGCATTTAGAGTTGCATATCTCTCCTGAACTCTTCTTGTTGTTCTTCATGTTGTTTGAGGCGCATCTCCATCTCTCCTTGTTTCGCCAATTGAGCCTCTAACTCATGCTGCCTTGCAACCAATTCTTCGATTCTGCGATTCACATTCTCTTGCGCTATAGCGGCTGCAAAGGCAGACCCAGAAGAAGAGGAAGAGGGAGAAGGTTTTACACAGCGATCCAAACCCCTCAAATACCCTGAATGTTGACCAAGAACTTATGTAAAAATATCAACATCATTTGTTGAGGAATTTTGATCTGACGGAGATTCAGCACACATGGCAACCATTTTATCCTACACATAAGATAAAGAGTTAATATCATCATAAATATTATAATATATTTATTTAAAACAAATTATAATACTTACATAATTTTCACGGGCATCGGGATGACTCCACTCTCCATTGCAATTAGTATGTGATGCAGCATATAATTTTGTCAGATCATAATTGGCATCTGAATCTTGCTATAATAAATATTTGTTAAGATATAAAGTCATTGGGATTCATATATTCAGTTAACTATATACAAATAAAAAAAATAGCAATACCAATTTATTAGAGAGGCAGTGGAAAGATCTTGAGCCTGCATGATGAGTAATCTTCAATTTTGATCTATTTGTTTTGTTTATAGAACTTCGCTCCTACATAGGAATTGAAAATATTAGAAAGCGAAATTAAAAATAGGACGACTAAAATAATTAATTTAATTATACCTTATATGATGGATCCTCAAACATGTCACAAAGTTTTTCCTAATCAGAAGGTTGGACATCTTGAAAAGGATGTTGGCGTGCATCTTCCATATTCTCGAACTTATTATAATGCTCATGACACCTCGCCTTATATTTACTTAATGCATTACTCATAAGCTTTTCCACAGTCTTATGCTCCTCTCTCCAATCAAAATTTAATTCAAAATCATCTTTAAAAAAAAATTTAGACAAACATATTATCATTTATAATATTCTAACTTTAAGTAAAATATAAAAATTTACCAATTAAATAAATGTTTTAAACATTACCAAACAACGCTTCTTGATAAGCTCTTTAACATCTTGGGGGACTTTCTTCCATGAACTTGTTGCCAAAGGTGCATAAGTTCGTGTAAGAGCACTCACATGTGATGCAAACCAAGCTGCTGGTTGTCCTTCGCCTTTGGTATGTTCATCAAGAATGTTAACTTTGATCTTACCCACCTTACGATATTTTTCCAATGTCACACCTCTAGTAGTGCCTCGACCTTGACTAGATTGTACTGTGAACTCATCATGATATATAACATTGTAATCGATTTTCTATTATAACCTTAATTAATAACTTTTATGACTATTAGAATTTTACCTTGTTCTGTAGAGTCAATCTCTAATGGTGAGTTTGAAGGAGAGCTAGGAACAGGTGGAGATAGGATGTGAACTTCCTTTCTCTTCGGAGGCATAATTTCAGAAAACTGATACAATATTCATTAAGTAAAATAGTGCTCATCATCACGTAATGTGGAAACATAATTGGTCAATCACTATCTGTATTAGTATCATTTGAAAATTCAGTCTCATCATCTGTAGATACTTCAGATGAATCAACATTTTGCTCAATTGTTGCATCAACAATTTCAGCCTCAATATCTTCTCTATTTAATGGAATCATCTCATACTAGCTCAAATCCACAAACAAATTAAAGACGAGCTGACTCTCTTGGTATGCTTCTTGAGTAGAGGGATCATCTTCTTCTTCATCTCGCCCTTCCACCTAAGGGATAACATCATATATATTTCTTGGAAAATATTTTTATACTACTCGCCATTGATTTCCTAACTTCGGGTCATCTAAGTAGAATACTTGAGATGCTTGAGAAGCTAAAATAAAAGGATCATCTTCGTACCATTTTTTTGATGTATTAATACTCAAAAAATATTCATCATCACGAACTCCAGTTTGAGAATTGCTTAAATCCCACCAATCACACTTAAACAGATACACTGCAAGCTCCCCCAAATATTTCATTCTAATTACATCAACAATAACTCCATAGAAATCAATATTTTCTCTATCATGACTTCTCTCGACTAGGACACCACTATTTTGTGTTTTCTTATAACAATCTTGATCCATTGTGTGATACCTACTTCCCCGAGAAATACATACAGAATATCTTGTATCGCGTCTCGATGGGCCACGCGCTAATGCATACAGTTTATCCGATATATCGTTTGGATTATTCGCATGCATTTGTACAACCTACATATTGAGTAAAGTTTCTGTTATATCAATAATAAACAATCAATATTTTATGAACTATTGGATGAGTAAAGTATATGTAATGTCATTACCTATTGTTCAAACCATCTCAGGAACTCCTCTTCATATTTCTGGTTTATATCATTTACTCCTACTTCCTTGAGCATGTTAATATGATCACTGAAATTGATGATTACCACAAGTCTTTTATATTCTTAGAATTTTGCGAAAGTAAATTAGCAAATATTAAATTAAGAAAACATTATAACTTATTTCAAGTGGTTCTCTATCTCAGAGCAATTGTTCAACACGTACCACTGAGTTTTCTCAAACTCTCTTCCACATAAGTCATAACCACGCACTACACCAAGTGGACGTACTTGTTGGGAAAATACAGAAAACACATTTCGTTGTCTTGCTCAGTCAACGTCAAAGTTTCTTTCCGGTTGATCAAACCTAGTGTCAACTCCGTGGAAATATTTAGAATAGAAGGTATGCCACTTATCATCAAGATATGCTTCTGCAATTGATCCTTCTGGGCGAGCCTTGTTACCAATTGTATGTTTCAACTTCCCAAGGAATCGTTCAATGGGATACATCCATCTATACTGAACTGGTCCTGCAAGTTGAGCCTCACGTGACAAATGGACGGCTAGGTGAACCATGATGTTGAAGAATGACGGTGGGTAAATACTTTCTAGCTTACACAATATTATGGCAATTTTCCGTTCCATTCAATCCAAAGTTTCTACATTTAATGTCCTAGCACATAAGTTTTTGAAAAATAAACTCAACTCAGTCAAAGCCACTCGCATGTCTCTGGTCAAGTACCCACGGATACCAATAGCCAAGATACGCTGTAAAAGGACATGAGAATCATGACCTTTTAATCCAGTTATTTTCCAGTCATTTGTTCACACACACCTTGTCAAATTTGAGGCATAACCATTCGGTAATTTAATTTTCATTATCCACTCACAAAATGTAGCCCTTTCATTCCTTGACAATGTATACCACCAAATCGACATGTAAACGGACAAACCATTTTCTTGCAATTGCATTTCCGGTCTTATTCCCAATCGCTTCAAATCCTTTCTTGAGTTTAATGTATCCTTCATTTTTCCTTCAATTGACATCAATGTTCCCAATACGGATTCGCATATATTTTTTTCAATATGCATAACATCAAGACTATGCCGTAACTTTAACTTTGACCAGTATAGGAGATCGAAAAATATACTCTTCTTAGTCCAATTCAACTCAGATGTAGCTCGTTTTCTCTTTCGTTGTTTTTTACCAAATTAATTACAACCAACATCTACAAATTGTGCAAGTACTCTTCACCAGACAAATATGGTGGAGGTTCGCCTCATTCAATATTACCATCAAACATTTGTGAATTTCCCCGTCATTTATGGTCACCAGGTAAAAATCAACGATGAGCCATGAAACATAATTTCCTCCCGTAAGTGAGCCATTCAGATTTAGTATGTTTGTTACAAGTTGGACATGCCATTTTCCCCTTAGTACTCCAACCTGACAAGTTTCAATAAGTTGGACAATCATTTATTGTCCATAACACGACAGCATGCATCTTGAACGACTTGCCTGTTGATGAATCAAATGTGACAACCCCATTCTCCCACAAATCTTTCAATTCTGCAATCAATGGCTGTAAGTGTATGTCTATATCATTTCCTGGTGATTTTGGACCTGGCATGAGCAAACTCATCATGAAATATGGATCTTTCATACACTTCCATGGTGGTAGATTATACGGCATAAGTACATTTGGCCAAGTACTATGACTAGTACTCATGTTCCCAAATGGATTAAATCCATCTGTTGCCAACCCAAGTCGCACATTACGCAGTTCTTCAGCAAACCATGGGTGTTCCTGATCAAATTCCTTCCACGCTTGGGAGTCAGCAGGATGTGATAAAATATCATCATTTCTAACTCTGGCTGATGAGTGTCATATCATGTCTACAGCCGTTGCACGTGACATATATAATCATTATAATCTAGGTATCAATGGAAAGTGGCATACTGCCTTTTGCGGCACATTTTATTTGTCAGATGTCCATCTTGATTCGTGGCATATGGGACACTCGTTCAACTGCTCTAATATGCAGTCATTCTTACATGCATGTATTACATTGTAATCAAATCCAAGTCCTCGTTTCAATTCTTTTGCTTCATAAAAGTTACGAGGTAAAGTATTATCTGATGGCGGTGCCTCTTTAAATAGTTCGAGTAACATATTGATAGTCTTAATTGATAATCGGCACATTGATTTTATGTGAAGCAGTCTTACGGTAAATGACAACTTACTGTGTCTTTTGCATCCTGGATATAACTCACATTGTGAATCATTCCACAATCGTGCAAAAGTGTTATGACCCCCATCATTTAAACTTGATGTGTCCGTTTCACCTTCATTCATAAACATTCCCGTACCGATGTCACCCATCATTTGCTCCATATCCTCATCATATCCATCTCCAACAACATATAGTCGTACATCTTCATCGATCTCTTCTTCTTCAAGTGGAACCTCGAATGAAGTTGGATATAGTTCACCGTGTAAGACCCAATCAATATAACCCTCATCAATACCTTTGACAAACATATGCTCTCTCACCAAGTCTATTTTATGAGAACGCAAATTCCTACATTCTTTACATGGGCATCTAATATGCCCATCACTATCACATGTACCCAATGTGAACTCTAAGAATTTCTTAACACCTTCAGCATATACGTTGTAATTCTAACCCAATCGATCGCTAACTCGCATCCAACTCTTATCCATACCGACTATCTTTATTACAAACAATCACGTGTGCATCAACAAACAAACATGTATAATGTATCATGTATCAATCAAGGATTATGCCACCTTTCACCGGGTAATTGGTCATATCCCATTCGGAATTGTAAGATCATATTCGCAAACCTATTCTCTATAATCTGTCATGTCCAACAAAATTTCGGCAGCATCTCCTCATAGTTCTCCAAATATGCTCGTATGGTTGTGTGCATCGACAATTAACACGTCAATACACCATCACAGAAACTGCATATCCAGAGAACAATGAATGAATCTACCAAGATCTTAATGCTGGACGTATAACAAATATAGTTCGATAGTTTGCGAGAATGATCTTATAATCCCAAACTGTCCACTCTAGACAATTCAAAAGTTATCAATCTTTGAATTCATCCGGATTGATAACTCTCGAACGGGTCTAAGGTTTATTTTGATGAACAAGCAATGCAATATATGTTAACATATATCAAACAAACAATGCAAGATATGCTAATTAAAATTTATTTGATTAATTAAAATATTTAATATTTAAGTATTATTAAATCTTAACTATTTGTAAATTAATTAAAATTCATTTTATTAATTTAAATATTTAGTATTTAAGTATTATTAAATCTAGAATATTTGTATTGATAATTAGTATTCATTTTATTAATTTAAATATTAAATATTTAAGTATTATTAAATCTTAACTATTTGTATTTTAATTAACCTTCAATTGATTAATTTAAATATTAAGTATTTAAGTATTATTAAATCTTAACTATTTATATTTTAATTAATATTGAAATTGAATGATTTAAAGATTAAGTACTATTCTAATTTCTAATTAATATTTTAACACTGACCAACATAAAATTCAAACGGTGTTAATAAGTGTTCGAACGTAATAAACTCGTTCGAACGGCAATCGTGTACCATTCAAACGGGTTTATTCCAAAATCCAGTCGTCTTCAACCTCCAAAAACCCCAACAATGACCAACTCATTACAGCAAATGAAAACACACAATATCACGAACTCAGTACAGCAAACGAAAACATCATATTCAAACTAAAATGAGAATAAGATAGCATATATACCTGGTTTTGAGAGATGTTGCCACATGCGACTTTTTTGATGCAAATAAGATTGGAAAAGGTGGATTTGGGCCCGTTTATGAGGTATGAAAACAGTACGGTATAAAAAGTATTACCAAGCATCTATTGTCAAAATATGTCAAACCATTGTATTTAGTTCCTGAAAATTGATTTGAATTCTTTTATTTTTGTCTTATTCTTTCACATATTCAGGGTAAGCTTCCCAATGGACAAGAGATAGTAGTAAAAAGACTATCGAGAAACTCTGGACAAGGAAATTTGGAATTCAATAATAAGTTTGTATTAGTGGCCAAGCTCCAACACCGAAATCTAGTAAGGCTCCTTGGATTTTGCTTGGAAGGGAATGAACGACTTCTTGTGTTTGAGTTCGTACCTAACAGCAGCCTTGATTGCTACATATTTGGTACCATTGCATTCTATGTTTACAATGGGATGAAGATATTTTCATTCATTTTCTTAAAAGGTTATAAATTTTAAATATTTGACTGAGTACGCACGATTCCATGCATATGTAGATCCCAAGAAGAGTGCAAATCTAGATTAGAAGAGTAGATATAAAATTATAAAAGGCATTGCTCGAGGGCTTTTATATCTTCATGAGGATTCTCGACTTTAGATTATTCATCATGATCTCAAAGCTGCTAACTAGGAGTGTTCATCCGGGTTTCCGGATCGGGAATCAGGGTATACCTAGCCCAAAACCCGGGTTTCAAACCCGGGCCAAGTTCCAGACTGGATTAGTGCGGGTTATGATCCGGGCCAGAACCAGGATGAATCCGGATTTTTACAACCCGGAAATCCGGGTTCCGTTCTATACCAGGGTTTTTTTTTTTTTTTAACAAAAGCTTATTACATGTTAATTTTTTTTTTCAAGAAAAAGATAATGTTGAAAGGCATAATTTTTTTTAATGTAAAAGCCTATATTCTGTTACAAATTTTTCAAGAAAAAATATTGAAAAACATCTTTTTTTATATATAAAATAAAAAATATTTCTGGTTAATGTCATAAGAAGTCTCTCCTTCCAAAAATAAAATAAGAAGTCTCTCCTTATAAAAATAAAATAAAATAAAACTAATTACCTTTTTAACTAATTACATTATTTGATATTTATACATTACATTACAAAACACAACTACAATATATGAAAATTACATATCTAATTGTCCTATTTTACTGTAGGAGCCAGTTTAATTTATCTGGAACACTAAGGACAAAGCACTGCCCATGAAGTCGATCACTGCATTAGTTGTTTTCAATAAGCAGATCACTGCATTAGCATTTTTCATTGGTCCAAGACAGTTTCACTTTCATACCAAAAACATTTCTTGGAACTGTATCTTCAATGCTTTCCAAAAACTTTATGATTTGGTAATTTGTAACATATGGAAGAACTCTGTCTAAATGAGTGCATGAACTTACTATTGTATCAAATGTGTCTACAACAATCTCCAAGAGCTGCAATAATAGAATGAACTTCAGAGAAGAAACTTTAAAAGGGAAAATGGCACGATAAATAGATAAATATAGAATATATCTAGTGCATATATATGGATAAATTAATAGAAAGGATAATAGTCAAACAACTACTTCAAACCCTTTAAAAACTTATCTTTCTAGAAGTCCAGTAAGAACTCCAACACACATGCCCACATACAAATTACAGACCAGCCTACTTCACACACAAGTACTGGTACATGATACTATCTATATATTTATAATTGAATTTATTATTTTAAAAAATAAGATATAATCTAATGGAATGAGAATCATGTAGAGGATGAGATCATCTATATATAGCTAGCATGTACTATATATATATTAATGAAGTCTTGAACACATTTATGTCAAGTTTTTATATATGGAGATGACTTGATCATTTAAGATTAGCAAGTACATCTAGCTAGCTAGCTAGGTCAGACATGTCTGTATTGGACAGTCCATGCTCATGGGAGTTTTTTAATTAGGGCATGCACATAATAATTGACAAGTTTAGTACTCATGCATGGTACTAGTGCTAGAAGGTTCTATCTTGAAAGACATTATCCCTTTTGTATGTTTCGGAGAAAAACATTAATTTTGGCCTCCTTACACACAAGGTTAACAGACATATTGAATGCTTCAGGTTCATCTGCAAGAGTGAGCAGCACAACAAGAGGTTGAATCTTATCATCAAAACAAAGAGAGAACCCTCTCCTCAAACATTCTTCAACTGTCTATATTCAAAACCATTATTCAAAATCATTAACAAAGCACCAAATAGTGAACTAAAAAGTGCAGCAAGAACAGCAAACTACAAAGAATTCAACAGCCTTCCATTAAAGAGCAACAGAACATCCCATTTCAATTGCTACAGAACTTAAAAGAAAATGGACAAGCACTCGTGCAAACAAAAATTAAGTAAAGCATACTTTTAAATTAATTAATTTTCATTATTGACAAGAAAAAAGACTAACAAGTAATTTTACTAATCCAGTGCTATGAGTATTGTATGAGCCTCATACCATGTCAAAATATGAGCTATTGTGCTCTATTAGATGTGGGGTTGTGCATGGTGATGGGTAGTCTAACACGGCTACAAGATGCCAAGCTAGTGCATCTCTCGAAAGTAACAGTCTCGAAAGTCACAATAAATATGCTAGCACAGATCTGACCCACAAAAATATTTCCTTAAATCTTTTACATTCAAACATTATCATCAAAACATACCCAAATACTCCTCAAATCAACAAAGTAATAAAAGAAAAAAAAAAACCCTAAAAAAATGCTTCAAATATGAACTTGAACTGGAACATTGGCAAACACTCTTGTAGATGAGTCACCACAGAGAACAGAACCACCACAATAAACCTATTTCTATCTGGGTTTGCCTTTTTTCTACCTATATATTGCAACCCAATCAACAAGTTCGCCCAAAAATCCCTTTCGACAAATCACTAGATCTACCATATCTATCTAAGCACAGAGAGACCTAGTTCATCAAATCACTAGATCTACCACATTTACATTCATTGTTCACAGATCGGGAGAGAGACTTACCGAAAGGTCACCGGCGATCGAGACAGACACGGCAGTGAAAAATAGAAAAATAAAAACCTAAAATCAACAAATAAAGAACACAATAGATTGGAAGAAAGAAAAATACCCAAACGGAAATACGTCAAAGTACAATAATACAAGAGATCAAAAAATAAAAATGATAATGCAATAAAAATTTAGACAGATGAGAAAGGCACCAGAGAGATGAGGGATTGAGGACAAAAGGAGATGATCAGTGAGCCGCACATCGGGTTCCGACAAAACAAAAGCGCTAGTGCTTGAAGGGATGAGAGAGAGAGAGAGAGAGAGAGAGAGAGAGGAAACTGGGGGAAGGAGGTGAAGCACTTCACAGTTCGCAAAGAAGAGAGAGAGAGAGAGAGAGATCTGAATTGGGTTGGGGGGCTAGAATTAGGGTTTTTTTTCAGTTTATAAAACCTGGGTACCGGTTTTAAACCGGATCCTGGATTTAAAATCCGGTACCCAAACCGGATTAATCCGATTTTTCAAATCCGGGTGCCGGCCGGATTTGAACCGGGCCAAAAACCGGAACCAGATTTTGGGCCGGGCCAGATAATCTGGCCCGGATGAATAGCCCTACTGCTAACGTGCTATTAGATATAGAAATGAATCCTAAGATTTCAAATTTTGGCATGGCAAGGACGTGTGTACTGGATCAAACTGAAGACCGTACAAATAGAATTGTGGGGACCTAGTAAGTATATATACATATCCAAATAGGGTAGAGCTAATTACTACAATTTTGCATTTTCTAGATGATTGATTTATGTTGGTTATTTGCATCAAGAAAGGCATATGAAGAGATGGAAATCAAATCAATTGAAAATAATAATCAAAGCTCTTCTGCCTTCAAATTGAAGTTGAGTTTATTAATATTGATATGCAGTGGATATATGGCACCGGAATATGCAATGCTTGGGCAATTCTCCATCAAGTCAATTTTGGTGTGCTGATGCTGGAGATTGTAAGTGTTCAAAAAATTACATCTTTCCGTGAAGGGGAGAACAGAGAGTACCTTCTAAGCTATGTGAGTGTATACATAAATTATTAGACCCCTGTTGTTTGTTAAAATGAAAATCAGCAATATTCTACACTATTTTCTTTGACATGTATGCGTGAATTAATGTATCTTCAGGCTTGGAAAAACTAGAGAGAGGGGACAGCTGCGAATCTTATGGATCTCACATTGAGGAGTGGTCTACTAAGCAAAATGATATGATGTATTCACATTGGATTGCTGTGTGTTCAAGCAAATGTTGTTGACAGACTAGACATGGCTTCAGTTGTTCTCACGCTTAATAACAATTCCATTACTCTCTCTTTGCCCACACAACCAGCAAGTTTTATGCAAAATGGGGTTCCATTAGCCACATCAATGAAACTGGACATTGATTGGAGGCCGGTGAGTCAATACGAGGTTTCGATTACCGACTTAGATCCTAGGTAGTGTTTTGTGTGTGTGATCGTGACCACGGTGTACATGTTTTTGTGCAAATTTCACTTGCTATTATATATTTCATTCGATGCTTTAAGGTTGTAGTCTTCTCTGACTCTTGATTCAATGGCTATGATTCATTTGATTTGCTTACACCAGAACCTAAATCCAACCAATATACAAAGAATTACCAAGTCAAAATCACAAATCATTCTATCTTCCAATGAAAAAGAAATTTTCATAGCAATAGTACAAGAAAGACACCATGCATTGATCAAGATATTGATCCCCATCAAAGCCTGAGACTACATGAATATGATGAGACTACATACTTGCTCATATTCTAATAATTAACAGCCTTTTATGTATCTCTTAGTATGAAAACAACTGATGCAAGGTAATATTTGAAGAGCATTTGCTTAAGTATGCATGATACATGCCTATTCAAGTTACAACATCATGTCAATTGTTTTTGTTGAGGGTGGGAGTTTTGTCATTACTTTTGTGATTTGGGAAAAACACGAATTAAGTACCTATCGATCGAACAAATTTATAATTTGATGGTGACACTGCAAGGCGAGCATTAATATATGTATAGGATAATATAAGATATGTATTTCACTTAACTATTATTACCTACACCCACTTATACACTTATAAATGTATGGGAAGCCCCAAGTGAGAGGAGAACTACAGCCGTTTGTCTTTACGGCCATGTGAAAAGCGTCTAGGTTTTAAATAATTTCTTATTGATTTTTACCCCTCTTCTAAAATATTGAAGGAGATAAGCAAGTGATACGTTCATCTAGACTTCTTGACCACAATTTATCAAAAAGACTTCTTGACCACGAGCCATGATGCGTAGTTCTATGCAAGTTTTTTGAAAATTGGGTGCTTAGAAGGACTCTTTCCGGAGCGAATTGTCTCTTCACTCGTTGTGGAGCGGGTCTTGCCTCCTATTTAGAAAAAATATGACCTACTACGTAAAAGTAAATTTTTTCGAGTGGATATCACTTTTTTAAAAAAGTCTACAGCTTTGAATGTAGCCTGAACATCTTGAATTTGTACATTTTTTTTTTTTTGAAATGAAAAGATTGGTTTCCTTGTTTCATACATTTTATTTTCTTCCTTTTTATATTCTCATCATTTTTCTTCGGTCTCTAACTACTGATTGTAATTTAAATTCATAATTTAAAAAAATCTTTGAAATTCTGGAATTGACCAGCCAAAAGTTCCGTTAAAAAAATGGCTAACTAGTAACTACAACTTCATAATGCTGGAGCTCAAGCTACCAAAATGTCTAGTTCTGTTCATAAACAAAGTGTTTGTTTTTATTTTTTTCTTTTTACATTTGGCTTGGTGTTGATCAATATTATATGGGTTCTACTCTATGGAGATATTTAACATTTTCTCTTGTTAAAACCAACGTTAAAGAATATTTGATATATAATTTCTCTATTCATATAGATTAATGGAGTATAATATGGATTATAATTAAGAGGAGATTAGTAAATGAAAATATTATATACACTACCATTTATCTATAATTGATGACTGATCATAAAGGTGAGAAATAAAAGCGCTACCATTTATCTCTACTATTTTTCCTCTCAACCAGACAATAATACATAGAGAATAAGCAATGTATCTAGCTTGATAGCAAGTGTGTGTATATATTTATATATATATATATATAAATATCTTATTTTATTTTTATACTATAAATGCCGCTATAGGAAAATGAACAGAAATAAACAGTGTCTTTGTTTGACACTTCCTTCTTCCACTTCTGTCCCTCTGTGTTCGGTCGTACTACGATTTTGCACCTGTCTCTTGTGTTTTATTTTTACTTTCTATTCCACTGATGCCCTTGTCTGATTGAGTGTTATTACCGTTGTGCCCCTAACTTTTGTGTTCTTTGTTTTTTGGTTTCGCTGATGTCCCTGTCTGAGAGACCATTATTACCCTTCTGCCACTGACTTCTGTGTTGTCTGCTTCATGCGTCCCGTGTGAGGCTCGACTGATTTTTCGCATCTCTTACCTTTATGTCCTCTTTAACTGAGTTTTTCTGTTCATTTTTTGTTCCTACAGTCCATTATTGTGCGTGTGTGACTGAATGAGTCTGTGGCTTTTGTGTTCCTCATTCGGTTCCATCGTTTATTTGGTTGTTTGGATCCCCATTTTTGTTATGGGGTTCCATTTATCTAGTTGGTTTTACTGTTTTTGGTATGACGTTGTCAGCTGAGGGATGTTTTGGTGTACAGATATTTGGTGTGATTTTTTGACAGGTTAGGAATATGTGTTGGTTGGTTGATGAGAGAGGTACAGGGCAGAGTTGTTGGTTTCTTTTGCCGACTATCGACAGCAGAAGGTTTGGTTGGGAGGTCTGGAAGAAAAGCTTTGCTCGCGGTCTATGTTTCTTGGTTCGGGGTGTGTGTTTCTCGATTCTTCTCCGTCATTTTTGTTATCGTTGCACCATGGGTATGGTTTTCTATTGTCCTCGTCACAGTGTGTGGGTTCTTCGATTTGCGCTTTGGATTTTATAGTTCTCGTTCTGCTACTTCAAAGGCATCCATTGACGTCAAGTTCGTGTTTTCCAAAATTTGCCTTTGATTTCTCTCTCCTTTGCTCCTCTATTTTCTCAATTCTGTTTAGATTTAAAGAAACTTGTCGACATTAGGATTTTAAGAATAAAGATTTTATCTTTATTTTTCACTCTCTCTAGGTCTCGTGTAATGATTCACTACGACTCCAATCCTTTCGACGAGGAGGCAAATCCCTTCGTGGTGAGTTCTGCATGACCGACACATACAAATTTTTACTCACGTTTGTGTTCATATTCGGTGGTTGGATTTTTGAATTTGTGGGATTGGGGATGTAATGGCCCAAGAATTGGGGATGTAATTGCTGATCTCAATATGGTTGTTTCAAAAATCCAACCACCGAATATGAACACAAACGTCGAGTAAAAATTTGTATGTGTCGGTCATGCAGAACTCACCACGAAGGGATTAGCCTCCTCGTCGAAAGGATTGGAGTCGTAGTGAATCATTACACGAGACCTAGAGAGAGTGAAAAATAAAGATAAAATCTTTATTCTTANGTGTTTCTCGATTCTTCTCCGTCATTTTTGTTATCGTTGCGCCATGGGTATGGTTTTCTATTGTCCTCGTCACAGTGTGTGGGTTCTTCGATTTGCGCTTTGGATTTTATAGTTCTCGTTCTGCTCCTTCAAAGGCATCCATTGACGTCAAGTTCATGTTTTCCAAAATTTGCCTTCGATTTCTCTCTCCTTTGCTCCTCTATTTTCTCAATTCTGTTTAGATTTAAAGAAACTTGTCGACATTAGGATTTTAAGAATAAAGATTTTATCTTTATTTTTCACTCTCTCTAGGTCTCGTGTAATGATTCACTACGACTCCAATCCTTTTGACGAGGAGGCTAATCCCTTCGTGGTGAGTTCTGCATGACCGACACATACAAATTTTTACTCGTGTTTGTGTTCATATTCGGTGGTTGGATTTTTGAATTTGTGGGATTGGGGATGTAATGGCCCAAGGATTCGTTGGATTTTATTGTTAGGTTGCTGATCTCAATATGGTTGTTAGTTCTGCTTTTGGTCTTACATTTCTATGGTGGGTTAGACTTTTAGAATTCTTTAATCGCAATGTGCTTCGCTTAGCTATTTTTTAACCTGAATTTTACTTCTTCAATAATCTAGCTTTGTTTTGACAAGTAAATAATTTAACTTTCTCTATTTGGTTGCAGAGAAATTTGAGAAAATGAGATGAAGCACTGTTTTTGAATCTTGTGAGCTATGTTTTTTGATGTTTTCTGATATGTGCTTTTTCTTTCTTTATTATTTTCAAATTTATCTTAACTTTTCATATGGCAATAAGTTGTGTGTTACTTATAATTTTGTACTCAACCACTTGAAATGAACATGTGTATGAGATGTTTGCTTTTGGCTAAAGAAAGGTAGAGACGGAAAGTTTACTTTTATAATATAAAAAAACTTGAGGCTGGATGGGTTTAAAAGTGGTTTTTGCACCAGTCAATAGTAATGTGCCACATAGACATTCCAGGAAAACACCAGCTAAACCCGCTTACACCAGATCCTCATCTTTTCCTCCTAATCTCTCTCCCTCCCCCACCCAACCAGATTCATCTGCACGTAAGCTTCTCTCAGAGAAAAAACAAAAACCCTCTTTCTTTGAGTTATTTTAGGTCTATAAACTCAAATATATGTTTTAGCCGATACATAATGAAACTCAAAATTCAAATTAAAAAGTCTGATGCGGATAAACCCACAAATCCAACAAGAAGCATAAGGAACTAGGAAGTTGGAGATTTTCACACTACTATATTTAGTTTTTTCATAACGAGAAATTCACAGATCTAAATGTTCCAACTTTGTTCTCCACAAAATAATAACGCCGGCTTCTTGTTCCAGCTCCGTGAATGATTCCAGCAAAAAGTAAATAAAAATTCGATTGATTTGGAGAAAGTACGTATGTGTTTATGGTTTAAAGCATAAAAGAAAAAAACAAACGCAAGAGATTTTTGAGGTTGGAGGAAGAACCAAGGCTTACGCATAAAATAAACAAAAAAAAAAAGCAAATGCAAGAGAAAAAGGAAAAAAAAAAGTATAGAATGAGAGAGAGGGTTTTTGTTTTTTAGAAGCTTGCGTGCAAATGATGGGTGGGGGAGGGAGAGAGACTTGGAGGAAAAGAGGGGAATCAGGTGGAGGCGGATTCAGCCGGTGTTTTTCTTAAATGCCTACGTGACACATTATTATTGGCTGGTGCGAAAACCTCTTTTAAACCTATCCGGCTCCAAGCTTTTCTCTTTATAATAAGCAAATTGAAATGCATGAAGTTATTAGCAGAAAATATGGGGGTTAGATGGAGTGGGAATGGCTTGTTGAGATGTTTATACTCCCATTAATGGGAATACCGTTGGAGATGTTTCCGGTGGCCCACAGAAGGTAAAATATTTTTCCACCTAATTGTTACAAAGTTTTCATGCTCCATGTACTCCTTGCCTGTACTTTATAGCATGACTTTTTTTCTTCCTCTTTTGTTATGACCCAGAGATTGTGAACCTCTTTTAATATGTAGGATTTGAGCGCTTGAGGGAAATGATCAGGGACAATCAAACTATGGTGGAGGTGCATTTTATATGCCAGTAAGCTTGCCCTTTTCCTTTCCTTGATACCTTTACTTTAGCATAATCCTTTTTTTTTTCCTTTTTCTTTCTTTTGGCCTCAACCAATGCAAAAAAGGCATCTTTGAAGTAAATTATTTTCATAGGGGCAGCATTGCTCATTGATTTTTTATTATATTGTTTTGTTTGGTGTAGAGGCATGGGTGCATTGGTTATTGGATTCATGTGTTCCCAGTAATAAAGAACTGGAAATGTTGATTTTAATGTTCCAAGAAATTTGTTTCCATCGTTTGAATTGATTCATTGAAGTTTTTATATTCATGTCATAAAATTGAATTGTGAGCCATTGAGGCTTGTAAAAAATACCAGACTAACCTAAACAGGACCTTATATAGACTTCAAAGCTGTTATAGACCGAAGCTCTTTATTCATGAGCACTGAAGATGTTAACTACTGTTTTTTGATAAGTACTTCATTTATGAAGACTTAGGTATCTCAACTCCCAGCCACAACCATGGTCAGAAAGTTGACCAGGTTCAGTGCCCCCGCCACAATTACGGTCCTTCAGCGCAACAAGATCCTATTGATTAGTTTAGGATGGCTTTATTTTCATGTGCTTGTGTTGTTTTCTTTTTCTTTTTTTGTGCTACTGAGCCATACACGCATACTGCCCAAACTTCAAGTGGGGTAGCCACATCTAATGGGTTTTATTCTCTTGAGTTTAACGTTGATTTTGGTGCTGGGCTTTTGGACCTCGATGCTATGGATGATACAAAGCTTCTATCTGAGGTATGTTTCGTTGAAAGGTTTTCTGATCAACTGTGCAGGAAACATCATAAATGGTCATGTGAAGTTTGTTCCCATAAAATCAGAATGTAATGTACTTTATAGTGTAGTCTTAAGAACTAAGATTGAAAACCATGGAATGGATATAGTCCTTGTTGCTTAAAGTTTTCTTTAAATTTTTTATTTTTATTCAGTAATATATGCTTGTATTTCTTTCCCCTTATGTGAGAATGAAAAATAGTGACTATGCAATATCATTCAGTTGATACATTGGGGTTTAGGCATTTAAGCTTAATTCAAAGTACCTAAATCATGTAGACCTGCATATAGGATGAGTTACTTGGCCTTTTTTGGGCTGGAAATGTCTTCTTAACGTAAATAAAAAGTGAAGGAAATATAGGGAGTAAATTTTTTCTAGAATAAAAAGGGTGAGAGATTCCAATTGCCTTCCTTCAGCAAATCAAGGAGGATTTCATCCAGAGACATGGTGGAGGAAAAGCTGCAACAACAGTTGCCAATTGCCTCAACAAGGAGTTTGGGTAATCTTTTCTTCCTCCTCTTCATCTCCTTCTCCCTTTTTCTTCTTTTTGAAGTATATCATATAAAATTACTTTAATGCCAAAATTTTGGTCCTGGTGATTTAGGCCCAAATTAAAGGAGCAGATGCAATATTGTATAGATCATCCAAAGGAGATCAGCAGGCTGGCTAAAGTGAAAGCTTAGGTTTCGAAAGTCAAAGAGTTATGATGGAAAATATAGAGAAGGTAAGACGGTGTTGCTTTCTCTTCTATATGTCAGCAGCAAAGACTTGTAAAAAAATGTCAATTTTAAAGGTTATATTCTCTTTGGTAGAATCTTTTGTCAGTTAAACTCAAGAAGCCTAATTTTTTCTTTTTTTGTTTGGGACTATGGTATGTCATTTTATTAACAATTTTTGTGTATAGGTTCTCGATCGTGGAGAAAAGATTGAGCTTCTGGTGGATAAAACAGAGAACCTTCATTCTCAAGTCAATGACTTTGTATCGTTGATTTGTTTTTTCTTTTTTTCCCTGTTTTTTAACCTCCCTATCTTGGAATGATGGTGGTATATAAATTATAGAAAGAATAATGAACCCAGAACCATTATTGAGGACATACTGGATGATGAGGAACCGTTGTAACCACCAAAATTCAACGAGATTATTTAGTGTTCTTATTACTATTAAGTTTTTTTTATTTGTGTTCTTATACCTATTTTGATTTATGTGATAGATGGTTCAAGTGGGAAATGTATTTTTGGCAAATAACTTTTGGACTTCATTGAATTTTACTTATTTTTCTTTCTTTCTTTCTTTCTTTTTTTTTTTTGGAATTTTGAAATGTCTTTGTTTTGATTTGTTCTCATGATTGAACTGATAGTTAATTTGAAAAGATAGGGATTGTTTTTGGACTAGTTTTTCTTCGCACTTGGTCGAATATCCGGTTACTTGGGCTTCTTGGTTCTGCTTCTGGGCTTAAAGTAGTATGCTTCTTTTTTTCCCCCTCTCAATGCTTTTGAAGTTATATAATCATCACAAACATGCTCATATGATATGAATTGATGTGCAATTCTGGAGAAGGATTTTGATTCCAAGTTGAAAATTCAGGGGAAGCCTTCCAATGGTGGGAATGTGTAGAGATCCAAGACCTTTGCTTTCAAGGCACCCCAAGAGAGTTTTAGCATTCAGGATTTTGATATGGACAAGATTCATGGTATTGGTTCCTATTCCAAGGTCTATACATTTCTTATTCTCTATTTTCATTTTTGCAAGGTATGCTAGGTTTTTCAATGATTTGGCTTGTTTGCGGTTTTGTAATTTTGGGCACTAAATGGTTTGTCGGTTTACTATTTTCTTTTGTCTTAGGCTGGGGTTTGATGAGTTGATGGTATTTGGTATTTAATGTTGTTTGTGAATGGTATATTTACGTAAGGTTTTTTAGATTTTTGGTTTTCAAGTTTTTTGGCAGCATTTCTCTTATGATTATCGATGGGTCCTATGCAAGATAATATTGGGGTTTTGTTGGCATGTTTATAGCTTCACATTTTAAAATCATATAATGCTACAATAGGGTGTTCAGATTTACAACAAAGGTAGTTTGGTAAATTAGGCCTGGATGTGATCGAACATCAGGTTTAATATGGATGCCTCTTGAAGTCAGGGCAAACATTTTCTTCCCCATTCTTCATACCCTGGTATTGATGCCCTATTGTTTTCAGAAAATGGAAAATGCAACTCTCCTAGCTATTGTGTGATTATGTTAAGCTTTTATAGCATGCTGAACTGTCTTCTCAGCCACAAAAAATATGAAAAAGAAAAAGAGCAGTTATTTGAGTTGAGGAGATTGTGTAGGTCCTTGAGACAACATGGCCTATAGGGATTGGTGGAGCTTCTCACCTACACTTTTAGAAGCTTAGCATATGTGAATGTGTGGGTAGGGGGAGATGCAGAGAGGTTTGAAGGATTATCAAGATGAGAATCATGTATGTTACAGATCTGTTTAGTAAGACACATTGCCTATTCCATGTATGATGTAGTTCTGTTTATACCTTTTCTTCACACTGTTTTGCCTGGCCTAACAAACAACAACAATAACCATATTGAGGCCCTAAATTCATTTTATACAGGACCATTTACCAAATATTGCAGCACAAGCTTCAGAAAGGAATGTATCATCCACCTTGGTGCAGAAGTAGATCAGCTACGACGGTAACTCCATAAGAGATTCAATGTCCTGTCCATCAACCCCATCAATAAAACACCGACAAAAACCTTAAATATTCATTTCCACCAAACTGTGCAAGCTTATATTTTTATAACTTAATGAAACTTTAGCTTGACATCTACTGTTGGGCCGTTGGCTAAAAAAATTGTAATTTAAATTGCCATAGTTTGCTTATTTACTGAACTTGTATGAATTTATAATTTTTTTTAACCTTGTACTATTTTAACCTAACCCTTGCCCCGCCCCCAAGCCTAACAAAAAAACTGCTTCCATAGTTTGGTCTCACTTCACCAAACTAGAGGGTGGTGATCCTAATAACCCTAAAGCCAAATGTAACCATTGCGGTAAAATTTATGGATGCCACTATAGGAGACATGGCACCTCGCAATTAAAGGTGCACTTAGAAGAGCAAAGTAAAAAAAGTTCAATTCTAAAATATTTGCAAGAGAATAGTCAATCTAGGTGATGACTTGCAAAATTTCATGTTACAGATTTACAACTTCGCTCGAGCGGAGGCTTTTGGCCGCTCGAGCGAACTCAGACAGATTCAAACGTTCGACTGCTGCTCGACAGTGAGTTCTAGCGGGTTGTGGAAATACAAAGATCGCTCGAGCGGAGACATTGGCCGCTCGAGCGAAATCAGGCAGAGTTGAACGCTCGAGGTGCGCTCGACAAGTCGCTCGAGCGAAGTTAGGCAGAGTCGACCGCTCGATGTTCGCTCGACATCCCGCTCGAGCGAACATCGTATTTTGACAGATCTAGAGTTTTCCGCCGTCACACCATATAAAAGTGAATTTTCACTTTATGGCCGTACCTTTTGACTGGAGAACACCTTTTGGGAGAGAAAAACACATCTAGAAGGATTCAAATCAATCGTTTTGGAGAGGGGATTCCACATATTGCACGTACGTCGGAATCATACACGAGCACAGACGGGAGAAAAGCCTTGAATCAGATCCTTTAGTTTTTGACGACGAGTTGAGGCTACAAGGAGTATTTTTCAGCGTTTATTTTCTTCCGTTATTCTCAGAACAATTATGGTGAATTCGTTTATGTTGAATTCTATTTCTAGTATGAGCTAAACTTTCTTTATTCTAGGAAAACGATGTAAGCTAATTCCGAACTATGCTCGATTGTCTATGCTAATTTAAGACGATTCTCTCTTTGTTTATCTGATTTATTATGAGTTTATTGCTTCTAATTAACTGGCCATTGATTAGATGATTTTTAATCTTGTGATTTGCTATCGAAAAAGGAAATCATAGGGTAGATCTTGAATATTTCAGCATAGGTAAGTATAGAGATCGAAAGACTTGTATGAACCTATGTAGTAATTAAATCATTGATCTTATTGCTTTCTTGTTTATTTAAATTGCATATTCTTGTGTGAATTGATAAACAAGAATAATTTTCAATTGACTATCGAAAGAGGTTTTTGGATGAATTAGAGATTTACTAATAGACAAAAAGATTAAATCAAATTAGCTGGATGAGAAAAGCATAGTGACGAATTAGGTGAAATCGGTTTCCTAGAAGTTTTCTTTCCCATTAATCTGATCTTCAAACGTCAGTTTTATTTCATTTGCATATTTATCTTTGAGTTAATTTTAGTTTAATTTGCAACTACAAAAATCTTAGTGATTCCTCTAGATAAAATTGAGATTAGTATAATTTTGGTATTTGGCATAAGTAAGATACCAATCCCTGAGTACGATACTTTTCTTACCACTTTTATTATAAAACTACGATACTGTGCACTTGCAGTTTTGCACTGATCAAGTTTTTTGCGCCGTTGCCGAGGATTGGTTTATTCTTATTCTATTTGTCAATATCGATACTAAGTAATCTTGGTTTTAATTTAGAATTTTATTTTAAGTTTTTCTTATATTCTATTTTTGTTCTACAGGTGTGTTTTTTACGTTGGATGCGCCGTGCTAGATCTCGCACTATTATTCCTTTTGATCCTGAGATTGAAAGAACTCTTAGATCATGAAGAAGAAATAAGACACTAGTCATGGCTGAAGAAGAACGTGAGGCACTACCACGCACCTTGAAGGACTATGTTCGGCCAGTAGTGAATGGGAATTACTCGAGTATAAGGTGCCAGACTATCAATGCCAACAACTTTGAGCTCAAACCAGCTTTGATTAGCATGGTGCAGCAGGCTCAATTCAGTGGATCGCCACTTGATGATCCCAACATTCATTTGGCAATGTTCTTGGAGATTTGCGACACCGTGAATATCAATGGTGTTACTGAAGACACCATTAGACTGAGATTGTTTCCTTTCTCTTTAAGGGACAAGGCTAGAGGTTGGCTACAATCTCTACAATCGGGAAGCATCACTAGTTGGCAAGACATTGCTGAGAAGTTTCTGGCTAAATTCTTTCCACCTGTAAAAACAGCCCAACTCAGGAGTGAGATTGGCCAGTTCAAGCAAAATGATTTTGAGTCACTCTATGAAGCTTGGGAGAGGTATAAAGACTTGGTTCGACGTTGCCCACAACATGGATTACCGGATTGGTTGCAAGTTCAGATGTTTGATAAAGGGATAGAATTGCATAATTAAGTTGTTTAAATGAGTGATTTATTTTATCAAATAAGGATTGAACACTTAATTATGCATCAAATTCTAATATTGAATGACAAATTAATTGATGTTAAGATTTTATACACATAAAGTTCTATATTTGCCTTTGAAAGAAATGCATTTTTTTGTACTGCAGGGCATTTATGAAAATATTAAAAGAGAATAGAACTCAGCTGGATGAGGAGTAGGACAACAGAGAAAATTAACACAAGATAAAGGGGCATTTCAGAATTTTCATGGAATGCATAGATTGAGGACCATGCGGCTGCTTTTGCCTTTACTTTACTTTTCTTTACATTCATTTTGGACAGCAACCACTTCACATGCAGAAATAAAACATGGACTGCAACTCACGGATTGAAAGCTGGTTTTACAGAAAGCTTACCTCACATCCATAAAACCTGGACAACATCTTTCACGGATGAAGGCAGCACACAAGCAGAAAATGAAGCAATGACAGCACACATGCAGAAAATGCAAGAATTCAGACAGCATCAACAACTCACACTTGCAGAAAATAAAATGCACATGCAGGAAAACATGGACAACAACTTACAACATGCAGAAAATAGAAAAGGAAGAAGCTCAGCACATGCAAAGAAACCCGCGACAACTCACGTACACATGAAAGCACCGAACATGCAGAAATTGGAAACAAACCAGCAAACACACATGGGAGCACATGCAGAACGTGGAAAGCAACTCACGGCTGGATCTTGGACAGCAGCAGAAAACCACTCACTCAGCACCTGCAGAAAGTCACTCGGCAATGCAGCTCAAACCAACACATACAGCAACAACACATAAAGCTGCAGCAGCACATGCAGAAAAGGAAACGCAGCACAACACATGCAGAAAACTAACACAGCTCACGGATGTTTTTTTCGTGTATAAAAGCAGACCGGTCGGCAGTTTTTTATTTAGTTTTTGTCTTTGTTTTTCTTTTTTTTCCTGCTACGTTTTCGTTTAGTTGAATCGGATGAACTCATTTTCTTCATTTTCGTTTGGAGTTGTTAGTTTTCGGCTGTTTTTAGATTAGTTTTTTTTTTCTTTCGTTGTTTCTGTTTCTTTTCGTTTACATTGGAATGCAGGAGTTTAGCTTTTAGTTTCCTTTCCGTTTTACGTTTGAGAACCAGGTCGGCTGGAGAGGATTAGTTTTCTTGTCACTTTTTCGTTCCTTGCTTTACGATTTCAGTTTTCTTTTATTTTACATTTTCCTGCTGTAGAGAACCTGGAAGGAGTTAGACGGCTGCACCCTTTTTTTCATGCTAACTTTTTCGTTGAGTAAGGTCGGCGGGTTGTATGTCTTCAATACTTGTTTTCCAGTTCTTAGTTTATTCTAGTTGTAGACGAAGTGAGGTTCCGATTCTTCAACCTCCTGATTGGTCACTTTCTTTTGAAATCATGTGTGATGCAAGTGATTTTGCTATAGGAGCTGTTCTTGGACAGCGTAAGAACAAACTTCCTTATGTCATTTACTATGCAAGTAAAACTTTGAATTTTGCTCAAAAAAATTATTCTACTACTGAAAAAGAATTACTTGCTGTAGTATTTGCTTTAGAGAAGTTTCGTGCATATATTCTTGGTTCTCCTATAGTCATCTTTACTGACCATGCAGCTCTCAAGTATTTATTGACAAAGAAAGATGCAAAACCAAGGTTGATTAGATGGATACTTTTACTCCAGAGTTCAATATCATCATCAAGGACAAGAAAGGAGTAGAGAATGTGGTAGCCGACCATTTGTCTAGGCTCACAGTTGCTGAAACTGAACAACCAACACCTGTTCTTGATTCTTTTCCTGATGAACATCTTATGTTGGTTGAAAATTTGCCTTGGTTTGCTGATATAGTTAATTTTCTGGTGACAGGACAAACACCACCTCATTGGAGCGCTCAAGATATACGAAAATTCATGCATGAGGTGAGATCGTTCTTTTATGATGATCCTTACCTTTTCAAGTATTGTCCTGATCAAATCATTAGAAAATGTGTGCCTGAGCATGAAATGCAAGCTGTCCTTTCTTTTTGCCATAGTGAGGCGTGTGGGGGTCATTTTTCTGCACACAAGACAGTTGCAAAAATTTTACAAAGTGGTTTTTATTGGCCTCATTTGTTTAAAGATGCATATAGTTTCTGCAAAACTTGCGAGTCATGTCAGAAATTAGGTGCTGTCACGAAAAGGAACATGATGCCTTTAAAACCCATTTTGGTCATAGAGATTTTTGATTGTTGGGGAATTGATTTTATGGGGCCATTTCCTTCTTCTTTTGGTTATTTGTACATCTTAGTGGCCATTGATTATGTTTCAAAATGGGTCGAAGCCATACCATGTAAAACAAATGACCATAAGGTGGTGCTTAAATTTTTGAAGGAAAATATTTTTGCTAGATTTGGCATGCCTAAGGCCATCATAAGTGATAACGGCACCCATTTTTGCAACAAGCCTTTTGCTGCCCTCTTGCATAAGTATGGCATTCACCACAAAATTTCTACCCCATATCACCCTCAAACGAATGGCCAAGTTGAACTTGCTAATAGGGAAATTAAGACCATTTTGGAAAAAACTGTGAGTCCGAACCGAAAGGATTGGTCTTTGAAATTAACCGATGCATTATGGGCATACAGGACTGCATATAAAACTGTTTTGGGTATGTCTCCTTATCAGTTAATCTATGGTAAGGCTTGTCACCTCCCCGTTCAGCTTGAACATTGTGCATTTTGGGCCATCAAAAGGTTTAATTTTGATCTTGGTCAAGCTGGATTTACATCTTTCTAAA
This sequence comes from Carya cathayensis, assembly GCA_011037825.1. NCBI lineage: Eukaryota > Viridiplantae > Streptophyta > Magnoliopsida > Fagales > Juglandaceae > Carya > Carya cathayensis. The sequence continues at coordinate 199,143 of QGSO01000487.1, read as the reverse complement.
TTAGAGGAACTTAGGAGGAATGCTTATGATAATTCTAAGCTGTCCAAGAAATGCATGAAGTCTTTTCATAATAAGCATATTCAAAGAAAATCATTTGAGCCTAATCAGCAAGTTTTACTCTACAACTCTCGACTTCATTTGTTCCCTGGCAAGTTAAGATCCCGATGGAGTGGCCCCTATTTGGTTAAAACAGTTTTCCCTCATGGTGCTATTGAGGTTGTCAATCCTCAAAATGGAAATGCTTTTAAGGTTAATGGTCAAAGGCTCAAGCCTTTTATTTCTAACTTTGCACCTGAGGAATCTACTCTACATTTGCTTGATCCTAATTGATGGTTCTTGATTTATCCTGTTCTTTTCATTGTTTTCTTTTGTTTTTCAGTTTTTATTTTTATTTTGATTGCATTCCTTTCAAAGCCGTCCAGGTACTTCCTTTTCCTCTTTCCTTCAGTTTTTCTTTGAATTTTCGGTTCTTCTTTTAGTTGTTTTGCCCCTTAACTGCTCTCTTTGTGTAAATTCCTTCATTTCTCTTGCATCATTGAGGACAATGCTACAATCTAGTTGGGGGGTGGAAGAGAATTTATTTCTCTATTTGCATGCCTTAGACACATTTTGGTCCACCTTGGGGAGTACTAGTAATGAGTTGAAAACAGATTAAATTCCCCATTCTTGAATTTTACATGCTGGGAAGTGTTAAAAAAAAAAAAAGATTTGTTGAAGTCATGGAACATGTGGAATGTAGTGCAAATATGAGTATATGTCAAAAGAGGGACTTATCCATTTTATTTAGTTGTTAAACCAAGGGAAAGATGTTAAGAGTTTTGCTTAAACACACACAACACATACCCGGAAGGCCTAGAAAGACTACATTGAGTCATTGTTGGTTGATTTACACTTCAATTGTTTGAGACTCTAATGAACCATATCCTAATGGCTTAGGAAGAAATCTGAATTAAATGAGAAAAGGGACAAGCCAGGGATCAAAAAAAAAAAAAACAAAAACAAAAAAAAACAAAAATTACATTTGTGTACTGGAAAAGGCTGCCTATTACCGGGGTCCTTACAAAAGAAGTAGGCGCCTTTCAAAGTGTAATAGCGTGAAAGCCGCCGCTACAATGGTTTTGAATTAGAGTAAGACCATGTGATTTTCTCAGATTGATTGTTGTGATTGAAACTGTTAATGTCTCTTGGTAGTCGATCTTGAAATTCTAACCCC
>QGSO01000487.1:165430-192930 GCA_011037825.1 Carya cathayensis | reverse complement strand
TGCCCTTTGGATTGTGCAACGCCCCTGCGACATTTCAACGTTGCATGATGGCCATCTTTTCTGACATGGTGGAAGAGATAATGGAAGTTTTCATGGATGACTTTTCAGTTTTTGGTACATCTTTTGATCATTGTTTGCATAACTTAGCTCTTGTTTTGCAGAGATGTGAAGACAAAAATCTAGTCCTGAACTGGGAGAAGTGTCATTTCATGGTTCAAGAAGGGATCGTGCTTGGCCATAGAGTGTCATCCAACAATTATGGTGAATTCGTTTATGTTGAATTCTATTTCTAGTATGAGCTAAACTTTCTTTATTCTAGGAAAACGATGTAATCTAATTCCGAACTATGCTTGATTGTCTATGCTAATTTAAGGCGATTCTCTCTTTGTTTATCTGATTTATTCTGAGTTTATTGCTTCTAATTAACTGGCCATTGATTAGATGATTTTTAATCTTGTGATTTGCTATCGAAAGAGGGAATCATAGGGTAGATCTTGAATATTTCAGCATAGGTAAGTATAGAGATCGAAAGACTTGTATGAACCTATGTAGTAATTAAATCATTGATCTTATTGCTTTCTTGTTTATTTAAATTGCATATTCTTGTGTGAATTGATAAACAAGAATAATTTCCAATTGACTATCGAAAGAGGCTTTTGGATGAATTAGAGATTTGCTAATAGACAAAAAGAATTAAATTAAATTAGCTGGATGAGAAAAGCATAGTGACGAATTAGGTGAAATCGGTTTCCTAGAAATTTTCTTTCCCATTAATCTAATCTTCAAACGTCAGTTTTATTTCATTTGCATATTTATCTTTGAGTTAATTTTAGTTTAATTTGCAACTACAAAAATCTTAGTGATTCCTCTAGATAAAATTGAGATTAGTATAATTTTGGTATTTGGCATAAGTAAGATACCAATCCCTGATGACGATACTTTTCTTACCACTTTTATTATAAAACTACGATATTGTGCACTTGCAGTTTTGCACTGATCACTAGGCTAGAAATTTGACTTAAAAAAATGGAGGATGGGAGTAGTGGGGGTATTGAGTTGAAGGGGTACACGAAGTATGATCCTGAGAAGTGTAGGTTACACCTAACCCGTATGGTCATCATGGATGAGCTACCTTTTCAGGTGGTGGATGGGAAAGGGTTCCAAGCGCTTTGTCACTTCATGGAACCAAGGTTTCAACTTCCTTCCTTCATGGCAAAGGATGTAAAAAAACATTATCGATCTGAAAAAGTGAAGTTGAGGGGTTAGTTTGTTTGTTTGTTGATGACAATTGGATATTGCATAAGAAAATTCTCAAATTTTGTCAAATTACCGATCACAAGGGTGAGACGATTGGGAGGGCCTTGGAGGCCGCTATAAAGGAGTGGGGGTTGACACGCGTTGTGACATGCACATTTGATAATGCATTGTCTAACGATACCGCATTGAGATATCTTAAGACCTTTCTTAGAGAGGCAAATAAGATAATCTTGGATGGTGAGTATTTGCATATGAGGTGTGCGGCACATATTTTTAATCTTATTGTCAGTGACGGTATGAAAAATATTCATGACTCTATTGCTCGGTCAGGACTGCTGTGAGATGGGTGAGATCTTCTCCTGCGAGATTAGAGAAATTCAAGGTTGCTGCGCAGTCTGCGGGAAAAACATCAAATAAGGGGCTTTGTACTGATTTGACTACGCAATGGAACTCAATATTTTTTATGTTGGAGGAAGCCCAAGAGTATAAGTTGGCATTTGCCTTATTGGGTGAGGAAGACATTCAATATGTAAAATATTTTGAAGATCAACAGGGATTGGGGAAGCCTATGACTGAGGACTGGGATAATGTATCTACATTCGTAGATTTTTTAAGGCTTTTCTACAAGGTTACTACGATTTTATCTGGTTTTTTGTATCCTACATCCCATCATTTTTGTCAACAAATATGTAAGGTAAAAGAAGAATTAGATGAGATTATTACAAGCGGTCACACGAGGTTGCGGCAAATGGCATTGTTGATGAGGGCGAAGTACGACAAGTATTGGGGGAGAGATTTCGATAGGGCTAATATGGTGTTATATGTAGCTGTTGCCATTGACCCCCGGTTTAAGATGGATGGCATGGTATATGGATTGGGTATTGCCTACGGGCAAGTATGAGCGGAGCATATTGCATCAAGGGTTAGGGAAACACTTGATAGATTATTTGATGAGTTTACCATCTTGCGGGGTGGTAATATTACAGCACCTACCCCTATCCCCCCACCAGTATTTGATGCCAGGGCTGAGAAAAAATGTAGAATGGACTGGGGTGATAGGATGGAAGGGAACTTATTCACAAGGAGTACTACAGAGGCTAAGTCAGAGATAGACAGATACTTTGGTCTAGATCTTGAACCATATGTACGAGACTTTGATATCCTGGCTTGGTGGAAGATACATGCCCCCAAGTATCCCATCCTTGCACAAATAGCCCGCAGTATTTTGGCCATCCTTATTAGTACCGTAGCATCGGAGTCGGCCTTTAGCACCTGAGGGCGCGTCTTAGATCCATTCCGGAGCTCATTAGATCCTGCCACTGTTGAGTCTTTGATTTGCACCTCAAATTGGATCACAGGGAGTCCAATTCATGTTCCAGATGTTATTGATTATGATCATGTCAACGCTGAGGATGAGGGTGATGATGCACTTGGATCTGGTAATGTCATATGAATTCAATTATCATATTTTTATTTATTTATTTAAAATTAATTTGTGTTAATTTCTGCCTTTAATTGTTGTAGTGATGCCTGCATTGCCTGGGGCTGGGACGACGTCTACAGCTACCTCCTCTGCAGCAGTATGAATTCTTTTATATTAGACTCTAGACCCACCATTGCTCATGGTTTGCAGAATTAATCCCTTAATTTATGAGTTAAAACTTTATATTGATAATTCTAATTCGTTTTATTTTTAACTTATTATTATTGCAGAATTTATGATCTTGAATTTGTCTGTCTATATCTCAACACAATGGAATGTCTCAGTGAACTCACCGCCACTCAAAATTGATCAAACTTCCCAATGTTATGATTTTGTTAATTTATAATTAGTTGTAATGTTAATCATTAATGATACAATTTGTAGTATTTATTATTTTTATGTCTTTGTAATTTTGTAATTGTTTATTAGTTGACACGATTTTGTAATTTCTATCATTGTAATTTTGTAATAGTTTAGTGCATGCCTTAGTTACTTAGTAATTAATAGGCTAATATTATAAGACTATAAAGTTGACCGTTGAAGTTTTTGAACTTGGAATTTAGTAATTAGTATTTGTATTCCTATTTTTTTTCAAGTTTTTTTTAATATATAAATATAGTTGTAGTTAAATTTTTAGTCTAAAAACGAGTCTGGATTGTGTTTCTGGGTCATTCTGAGCCCAAAAAACTTATTTGGGCTCAAAATGGCCCAAATAATTTCAATGGGCCAAGGGCCCAATTACCGGACGGGGTACCTCGCCCCGTCCATGCAGGGGCGGGGGCTAAAAAAGTCCCCCCGCATAGACGGGGGGGGTGGTCCCGCCCCTAGGGGGGGAGGGGCGGATAGCACCCCTAATTGATATTTAGATGCTTTGTGTAATGCCCCGGTCCGTAGGGTTTGGAGAATTACTTCCTATAACTTAAACTCACATTTCAATAATATAATTACAGACTCTAAATTCCTAATATCATATGGAAATTGTAATTCAAACTAATTTCTTCAATATAATTAATTTTTCAAAATACTAAGTCATCAAAACACAATAAAGTTTCTTAATAACTTCGTCAATATGCATATAGAAACTCTCTAAAGTTAAACCACCATTCTTAAATCATCTCCCCCAATACTTCACAATTTGATCATCAGCTGAAATATATAAAATCATCTTAAAAATATTGTGGAGATAAGGGGTGAGTTATCAAAAACTCGATAAGCAGAGCACATATACTAATATGTAAACATAAGCATTTTTAGAGTACAGTATGCAGAACAAAATATTTTCCAAAGTTATCAAGCAGAACAAAACATGTTTTCAAACGTAATAGAACGATGGTTTTAAAACATATAAAACCCCGAGTACTTTGACATAACATAATCTAAGCATCATCATCACATCAAAACAGAGTATCTCGCAAAACAGAAACCATGTTTCACCCACTTGGTACGGTTGTGCTAACCCCGGTAGCCAAACGAGGCAGAGAGAGAGGTGAAATCTTTCCCTTATTATTTTCAAAGCCCCAAGTGTGCACATAGGAAAGACCACAAATAAACCACCTTACTTCCAAAGTGGGTGCACTCAGAGACAGTGGAGTTGGTACCAACTCAAACAGAACAGAGCAGAGCATAACAGAGCAGAGACAGAGTCAGGTACAAAATCAGTACACCATGCCAAAGGTTTTCAAATGCCATATCAAAACAAAACCGAGTATCGAAACATTTTCAAATCATTCTCACATACTGAAAACAAAAGCTAGAGCATCTTTCTAATCAATGCAAAAATTTTCATAATTTTAATATCGCTCTTTTTCACAGTTTAAAGACGGCATGACAAAATGAAGCCCATGTCTATGCAATGCATGTCAGAAAATATTTTCCCTTTTTCATATAGATTTCATGTGTAATGCAAATAAATGATTAAGGTTGTTTTTCCCAAGTTCTCATTTCATAACAAAACGTGCAAAATTTTCAGAAATTCAACCTTAGTTTGAAACAATTCATTTAAAGCCTAGCATAGGAACCCCGCATATCTTGACTCTTTAACTTTCTGAGTCTTCTTCAAAACAGTGCTAACAGCAATCCGATCATCACCTATAAAATAGTCAAACTTAACTTTCTTAAATTTCTGGTCAAAATGTATTTCAATACCTAAACCCGAAATGCCAACATTAACCTATTTTAATCTCTCAAAGAAACCTAAAATTCTCTTAACCCTAAAATACCATCACTTTCTAAATTTATCAAATCTAACAAAACAACTTAAATTCATTTCGAAAATTAACATAATCATATTTAAAACTCATATCTTTATAAACTATTATAAAAATCAAAATTTAATACTACTAACATATAATGTAGTAGGAAATCGTATTTCTCTTAAACAATAGTAGCTCATAAAATATCCTTAATAATACTTATATCAAAAATCAATGTAAACTATTAATCAATATCTAATTTAAAACTATCAAATATTTATTTCTATATAATAGGCTTAAAGTGTTTAAAATAAAAGATTAAACGCTTACAATTTATTACCAAATCTAGTTGCAAAATTTAATACTAGATCATATAGTGAAAGCCTTTAAATATTTTCTATGAAATCACCTTTAAATATTTTCTATGAAATCAAGTTTATGACTAATACATTTGTCGGACTAAACTTATGCCTAATTTAAAAAGACTAAATACAACTCAACTTAAAAGAAGTCCAATCTAGAAAATAGAAACCCACACTAAAATACCATTCAAAATATATTCAGTCATCACTTCCACAATAAAAGAGTAGAAACGTAATAAAACAAGGAAAAATCTAGTTACAAGCACAATTGTGCACTAATATGTGCACCAATCAATTGTGATTAGTCAAAAAGTAGATTTTATTGAAAACTGTGCTAATCTAAATTTTAAGTATGAATGAATTAGTATTGATACACAGATTAGTACGCATCTTTGTTTGTATGTAGCAAAACTCATAAAACAATCTCTTGCACACTGGGTTAACAGAGTAATAAAAAGAAAAACAACTTGGGCGGCGGCATCACGAACACACACGAAGGAACACCAAGCTTTGAGTGGCAAAGCTTACCCAAAAATGAAAACGGAAACAGAGACCAGTGGGAGAGGCATGCGACGGAGCTGGACGGCCAGAAAAAATGTCTAGACAGAGGACAGTTGATCAAGAAGAAACCACCGTCGATTTTGCGTGGCTGAGTAATAAAGGACGAGAGAGGGTGATGAGAGGTTACGGAGAGAAAACTAGAGACGCAGAGAGAGAGAGAGAGAGAGAGAGTGTGAGAATTGCTCACTGAGAGAAAAATGGAAGAACGACTGTGACGTTGGTCTGGGTGGTTGGCCGAGAATCATGGTCGTGCACTAGAAACGATGGCGACATAGCCTAACCTTAGGAGACGTGGCTGGTGGTGGCTCGGCTTGGTTGGAAGGCTGCTCTGTTTCGAGGTAGAAAAACAGGGAATGTGAAGGCTTGTCCCGTGGTGATTGATGGCTGAGATTTGGGTGGTGGGGGAGGTTCGCTGGGGTGATCACCATGGTGGTTTGGGCATGGAGACTTGGACATGGAGACCTGGAGGGGGCCTGCGTACTGAAGGTGATGATTTCGGGTGTAGGTGAGTCCAAGTGAGAGAGATTGCGTGACATGCTATGGTCTGCCATGGATTGAGTGGAGGGATGAGAGAATTTCTGTTACAATCAACTAGGAAATGTAATAGAAAGTAATGGATCGAAATCAGAATTGTATATAGATCTACGGAAATAAGCTCTCTTCGAGGGAGCACCTCCAAGTTCAATAGAACAGTATAATAGAAATTCCAAATGATTCTCGCATGAACGTACAGGGAAATTTATACTAAACAAAGGCAATAAGGAAAAGGATAAAGCTTCTTTGCCGCCCGAGTGTTACTGCTCGGAAAATTTTCTTTTTTTTTTACTTAGTGATTAAGAAAGTAATTTTAAATGTATTAGTATATTTTTTTAATTAATAATTAAAAAAGTGATTAAAAAATTGTGAAAAAAAAAATTTAAAAAAAAAAATTTTTTAAAAAAAATTTTAAACAATTGTGAAAAAAAAAGCCCAACGGTAAGGGTGGGAAGCAGAGTAGCCCCACCTTAAGGAAAATATTAAACTGCCCTTATCTAATGGGCTTCAATTAACAAAGGCACTTTTATTTGGTTTACTAATAATGGCCCATAGGTCTTGCTATCCCAGCCCAATCCACTACGGCCCTTTAAGCCCAACTCAGCATAAATCCCTTCAGACATTAGGTTCACTTCTCATTCTGCCGACAGCCTTCCGCTTCGAGATGAGTCCCCTGCACTTAGCCGTTCAACCCTTCCTTGTCTCCATGCCTCCGTATACGACGTATAACAATTTCTGAGGGAGTGGTGTGATCTGGGAAAAATGGGAGAGAAGAAGTAGGAAGAAGAAAAATAAAAATAAAAACTGTCTGGGAAGAGGGGGTTTGTTTCATGCAGATGGTGTTTCTATGGGCTTAGGCTTGGGTTTTATTGGGTCTGAGTTGTGGGCTTGGGCCTGGGTATTACACTTTGAATCAGTCATGCAATAAGATATGGTCGCATTGGATTCAGCTGGTCCACGTAAAAAACACGGATGGACGTAGACTCATCCCACTGCTTGGAATTTTCAACATCGTGCACTCCGGGTCTTGAAATACAAAGTCAATTGTCATGCAGAAACAGGTACACTTTTCTCATTCGGGATCATCTTTCTCTAATCAAAGTTAGATTGAAAAATCAGATATACAAGATGATCAGTAGATAAAGTACTGAAAGGGGATTGTCTTTGGTTTCAGAGATCAGGATCGGAGGCGAAAATATTTTATGGTAGTGAGAGCCCCAGTAGTACTCATATTGCAGATTGGTATCTTTAACGTACAGCGCAAGTCCATCCTTCCCATTCTCCATAAAACTTAATCATATTGGTTCCTTGATTTGCAGGCCAAAGAGAGAGGAACAACGAAGATCATGTATTATTCAAAACGACTTTTATTGCTCGGTCTTCTGATCCTACTTTTTGTTACTCCCAAGGCTCAGTACTGTTATCAAACTGGTAACTACACCAGCAACAGTACCTACAGGGCAAACCTCGTTGGCCTCCTGGCCTCCATGTCTTCCAACACGAAGATCAATGACGGCTTTTACAATTTCACCGCCGGAGAAAATTCCGACAAAGTGAACGCGATTGCATTTTGTAGAGGAGACGTTACGCCGGATGTATGTCGTAGTTGTATCAATTCGACAAGTCAAGGTCTCTTACAGTCTTGTCCCAACCAGAAGGAGGCAATCGATTGGTCCGCTGATTGTGCTGTCCGATACTCAAACAGAGCTATATTTGGCGTTATGGAAACGCAGCCTATTGTTGCTTTTTATAACGTACAAAACGCATCCAACGTAGAAGGGTTCTACAACGTGCTAAGACCCCTGCTAGATAGGCTAAGAAATAGCGCCGCACTTGGAAATTCTACTCGCAAGTTCGCTCGGAAAAGCGAGGCAGCCCCAGACTTCCAAACAATCTATGCATTTGTGCAGTGTACTCCTGATTTGAACTCGCTGGACTGCAACAACTGCCTGCTGCGGTTATCTGAATATACTTCATCTTGTTGTAATGGTCAAAAGGTGGGAGGAATATTCGAAGCACCAAGTTGTTATTTAAGGTATGAGACATACAGTTTCTATGACCCTGCAGCTGAGTCACCACCTCATTCGCCTCCGCCACCACCTATAGCGCAGCCAGTTTCTCCCCCACCACTACAACTGCTTCCACCCACACAAGGTAGGCATGCTACGCGACCTTTTCGTTCCCTTTTTTTTTTTTTGAGAGATTTTCGTTGTACAACGTATATAAATCCTACTGTGCCAACGTTTTATCTTTTACGGACCGTAAAGGGATTTTGAGTGAAGAATATATTACATATAAATTATAAGTTCGACAGGCCATTAGACAATTATTTTTGAAAGAATGGCTCTGGTTGCTTATTTAAGATCGTTCCGGGAGATCCGGGAATTTATGATCCAAACTTGCCCTTAATGGTCCCATGCACGTTGCCGTCTCCCCCAATTGAAATTTTGAAACTAACTTTCAAGTCTGTACCCTCTAAACGCGTTAGGAAATAAATCCCTCAAGTGACCTCTCATAAAGTGCCTCTGGCATGCAGAGATGCCGTCTGGTCTATGTTTGGTCGCCCCCACTTCCTCCCTTCCCCTTTTTTTTTGTAAGCCATGTTTGGTCCATATAAATATATATATATATTTTTAGAATATAAAATTTTATAATTCAGTTCATCGCTTTTTCTTTAGCCTTTCGAGTTTCGAACGATATTAACTCATAAATTAATTTTAAAATTTATTTCTAAATCCACGTCTCATATTCCGACTAAAATGAAAAAAATTATTTTTATAAATTTTTAATTTACAAATCTTATGTAAATTTAGTGAAAAAGGGTAGAACTCGAATGAAAAAATCTCTTTTTTATTGTAAGCCTTTTTGGTTTATATATAATATTTGCATGAAAGTTACACACCATCAACCTATATTTAACATTATTATTTAAAGTAAATATTCAAGGAATTGAATTAATAAATTAAATAAAAGTTTGATCAAAAAGTGATAAAGGTGTTGAAATATTAATTAAATAATTATTGTATTTGGTCGTCAACTACATGCATATTAATCAACAATTTGTTGTAGTTTGAAATTAGCTAGGGTGGTGTCGAATTTGGGAAAAGAAAAGGACTGACTCGATCATACAATTTTATATATACCTAAGATCAGATATCTAATTCAAAATCAGTCTCTTTTAAACGAATTTTTAGTTTCGTTTTGATAAAAGGAGAACTCTGGTGTCTGCAGGGAAGGAAAGTAACTCATCAAGAACTACAATTGCTATAGTGGTGTCGGTTGTTGTTTCTGCTGTACTAATCTTCTGCATGTCATGTTTCTACTTCTTCTATTTAAGAGTGAAGAAGCCAAGGGAGAAACTTCAAAGTAAGTTCAGCATTTGCTTATTTTACATTGTTGCTATCATTTCTTCAAGTAGCAGGGAAAATATAGATATCTAAACACGTTGCTAGCTGCATGCCTTTGAGGTGATGCATCTCTAGAGAAGATCTTCTCTAAGTTAATTGCATTTCTTTAAATAATTGCATTACTTTTCTTCTGGCGATGCATTAATCTAATTTAGATTGTTCTTACGTGAAGGCATGGATGAAATTAGTAGAGTTGATTCCTTGCAATTTGACATCGGGACAATTAAGGTTGCTACGGATAACTTTTCTGTTGCAAACGAGCTTGGAAAAGGTGGATTTGGTATTGTTTACAAGGTAATGAGACCCAATCGAGTCGTAATTTATGTCATTTTACCTGTCATAATTAGTTAAATCTAATATATATATCATGCATGTTGAGGTTATTTATGCTAGATTTTGGTATATTCATATCTTTCAGGGTGAGCTTCCAAATGGACAAGAAATAGCTGTGAAGAGGTTGTCCAAGGCTTCTTAGCAAGGAGATCTAGAATTTAAGAATGAGGTCAAGTTAGTGGCTACGCTTCAACATAGGAATTTGGTAAGGCTTCTAGGATTCTGTTTGGAAGGAAAGGAAAGACTTCTAGTCTATGAGTTTGTACCTAATGCAAGCCTTGAAAAGTTCATATTTGGTATGTTTGCCATTCCTCTCAAATCCCAAATTCTATTCATAGTAATTGCATTTTAATGGAATTGTCCTGTCTTCCACGTATATTGCTTCAACATGTAATTCACAGTAGATTTGCATGAATATTCATATCCGAACAAGAGTGCACTAATGAATTGGGAAATGCGTATCAAAATTCTAGAAGGCATAGCTCGAGGACTTCTTTACCTTCATGAAGATTCGCGACTTCGTATTATTCATCGTGATCTCAAGGCTAGCAACATTTTGTTAGATGTAGATATGAATCCAAAGATTTCAGATTTCGGCACAGCAAGATTGTTTGTACCAGATCAAACTCAAGGCAATACGAGCAAAATTGTGGGGACCTTGTAAGTAACACCTACAGTCTGTGCCATAGAAACAAACATGAACAAGGAGGTCCTTTAAGCTATCTCAAATAAAGAAGATGCAATTAAGTTCATAAAAAGTACAGGTACCAAGAGCTATGATGTCATTCAAATCAAACTAATATCTCTCATAATTTTCACCTGCAGCGGATACATGGCTCCAGAATATGTAATGCACGGACAATTTTCAGTAAAATCTGATGTGTTTAGTTTTGGCGTGTTAGTTCTGGAGATAGTGAGTGGCAAAAAAAATAACTCTAGTTTTGACAGAGAGAATGAAGCTGGCGGCCTTCTAAGTTATGTAAGTGCAAAATTTTTCTCTTTTCTATATGCATTTCCTTTTTATCTCAAAGTTCGACCAGATAGTAAGTCATATGATGTTGAAAAAATAAATGAATGTTCTGCTTATTGTGGTGTCTCCCAATGTAACCATCCTGCAGGCATGGAAAAATTGGAGGGAGGGGACAACCTCAAATCTTGTAGATGCCACATTAAAGGCCAGGTCAACAAATCAAATAATGAGATGCATCCACATTGGATTATTATGTGTTCAAGAAAATGTGGCTGTCAGACCAACCATGGCTACAGTCGTCCTCATGTTTAATAGCCACTCAGTTACTCTACCAGTACCCTCAAGACCTGCATTTCTTATGCACAGCACTAGATCAGATGTGTCGTCCCAATCGGAGAATGATATTGGGGTAACAAGACCAGATACTCGTCGAAGTAGATCTATCCAAGCATCAATAAATGAAACTTCAATATCTGAGCTAGATGGTCGCTAACTTTTAATGGAAGCTGGTGGGAATGCAATTCTACAGGTTCAAGATTCCCCCATCCCCCACCCCCAGTTTTGCAATTTCTTAAGCAACATCTCTATAAATGAAGATGGTGCATTGGTGTGTACTTAGGGAGCAAAAATATATTTGGTGTCATTTTCTTCATACCAAATGTTTTGACGTGATTAAACTTTAAAGTTTAAATAATTAAAGTTTCCCTGCAGTAAATGTTGTGAATAATTCCCTCCCCCGATCAAGGAAGGTCATTTTTTTCCCTTTTTTTTTTGTTTGTCTAATTTTTGCTATTATTTTCTTAATTTTATTTTCTAGTAAATTTGTTAATTAAGAAATTTGTTAGTTTTTCTTAAAATTCCATATAAAGCATGTCAAATTACACATTTCGAATGATTATTGGAGCTGAAAAGACGTTTCCAGTGGTTTATTGACATTAATGTAACGACAAATAGAATAATTTTGATAAATGGTGAGAAATTCAGAGATTAGAAGGTTCAAATTTTAGAGTTAAGAGACATACAATATGGACATTGGATACTTGTGAGGGTATTTAAATTAGATTTGTGATATCAATTTACCATTTTTTGACATCAAAGCACGCTGTATATTTTTGCTTGCTTCGTGCTTCAAACAGACATACAGTGGGTGCTTTTGACGCTGAGCAGAATTATATTAATTTGTTAATCATGACATTACGCGTGCTGTGCTAGCTAGTCCATATATACTCCAAGACCATCTTTTAATCTAATTTACAGACTCAAGATTTCAGCATCCTGGACTTCAGTGCTTGAATTCTTTTAAGACTCTGAATTTTAAGTAGGAAAAATATAGTTGCAAGTACAATTGTGCACTAATCTGTGCACTAATGTGATGTAATTGGTCAAAAAGTAGATTTTATTGAAAACAGTGTTAATTTAAATTTTAAGTATGAATAAATCAGTATTGGTACACAGATTAGTGCGCGACTGTGCTTGTATGTAGCAAAACTCTTTTAAGTATCATGAATTTTCAGAATTACAAAGAAGCAACGCCAGTACATCCTTCCTATTCTCCTTAAAAACTACGGGAATCACATATATATGAGTTTAAACCGTTCCTTCGTTGTAATCTTTCAATTTGTAGACTAGAGATGGGAACAACCAATATGTGTTGGAGAATACTTTTCTTCTCCGTACCTGTTGCTCCCAGTACGGCTTAGCATTGCTATCAAACTTGTAACTACGCCAGCAAAATTAGTTCTTTCAGGGCAAACCTCGTTGGCCTCCTGTCNTATGCTAGATTTTGGTATATTCATATCTTTCAGGGTGAGCTTCCAAATGGACAAGAAATAGCTGTGAAGAGGTTGTCCAAGGCTTCTCAGCAAGGAGATCTAGAATTTAAGAATGAGGTCAAGTTAGTGGCTACGCTTCAACATAGGAATTTGGTAAGGCTCCTAGGATTCTGTTTGGAAGGAAAGGAAAGACTTCTAGTCTATGAGTTTGTACCTAATGCAAGCCTTGAAAAGTTCATATTTGGTATGTTTGCCATTCCTCTCAAATCCCAAATTCTATTCATAGTAATTGCATTTTAATGGAATTGTCCTGTCTTCCACGTATATTGCTTCAACATGTAATTCACAGTAGATTTGCATGAATATTCATATCCGAACAAGAGTGCACTAATGAATTGGGAAATGCGTATCAAAATTCTAGAAGGCATAGCTCGAGGACTTCTTTACCTTCATGAAGATTCGCGACTTCGTATTATTCATCGTGATCTCAAGGCTAGCAACATTTTGTTAGATGTAGATATGAATCCAAAGATTTCAGATTTCGGCACAGCAAGATTGTTTGTACCAGATCAAACTCAAGGCAATACGAGCAAAATTGTGGGGACCTTGTAAGTAACACCTACAGTCTGTGCCATAGAAACAAACATGAACAAGGAGGTCCTTTAAGCTATCTCAAATAAAGAAGATGCAATTAAGTTCATAAAAAAGTATAGGTACCAAGAGCTATGATGTCATTCAAATCAAACTAATATTTCTCATAATTTTCACCTGCAGCGGATACATGGCTCCAGAATATGTAATGCACGGACAATTTTCAGTAAAATCTGATGTGTTTAGTTTTGGCGTGTTAGTTCTGGAGATAGTGAGTGGTAAAAAAAATAACTCTAGTTTTGATGGAGAGAATGAAGCTGGCATCCTTCTAAGTTATGTAAGTGCAAAATTTTTCTCTTTTCTATATGCATTTCCTTTTTATCTCAAAGTCCGACCAGATAGTAAGTCATATGATGTTGAAAAAATAAATGAATGTTCTGCTTATTTTGGTGTCTCCCAATGTAACCATCTTGCAGGCATGGAAAATTTGGAGGGAGGGGACAACCTCAAATCTTGTAGATGCCACATTAAAGGCCAGGTCAACAAATCAAATAATGAGATGCATCCACATTGGATTATTATGTGTTCAAGAAAATGTGGCTGTCAGACCAACCATGGCTACAGTCGTCCTCATGTTTAATAGCCACTCTATTACTCTACCAGTACCCTCGAGACCTGCATTTTTTATGCACAGCACTAGATCAAATGTGTCGTCCCAATCGGAGAATGATATTGGGATAACAAGACCAGATACTCGTCGAAGTAGATCTATCCTAGCATCAATAAATGAAGCTTCAATATCTGAGCTAGATGGTCGCTAACTTTTAATGGAAGCTAGTGGGAATGCAATTCTACAGGTTCAAGATTCCCCCATCCCCCACCCCCTATTTTGCAATTTCTTAAGCAACATCTCTATAAATGAAGATGGTGCATTGGTGTGTACTTAGGCAGCAAAAATATATTTGGTGTCATTTTCTTCATACCAAATGTTTTGACGTGATTAAACTTTAAAGTTTAAATAATTAAAGTTTCCCTGCAGTAAATGTTGTGATTAATTCCCTCCCCCGATCAAGGAAGGTCATTTTTTTCCCTTTTTTTTTTTTGTTTGTCTAATTTTTGCAATTATTTTCTTAATTTTATTTTCTAGTAAATTTGTTAATTAAGAAATTTGTTAGTTTTTCTTAAAATTCCATATAAAGCATGTCAAATTACACATTTCGAATGATTATTGGAGCTGACAAGACGTTTCCAGTGGTTTATTGACATTAATGTAACGACAAATAGAATAATTTTGATAAATGGTGAGAAATTCAGAGATTAGAAGGTTCAAATTTTAGAGTTAAGAGACATACAATATGGACATTGGATACTTGTGAGGGTATTTAAATTAGATTTGTGATATCAATTTACCATTTTTTGACATCAAAGCACGCTGTATATTTTTGCTTGCTTCGTGCTTCAAACAGACATATAGTGGGTGCTTTTGACGCTGAGCAGAATTATATTAATTTGTTAATCATGACATTACGCGTGTTGTGCTAGCTAGCCCATATATACTCCAAGACCATCTTTTAATCTAATTTACAGACTCGAGATTTCAGCATCCTGGACTTCAGTGCTTGAATTCTTTTAAGACTCTGAATTTTAAGTATCATTAATTTTCAGAATTACAAAGAAGCAACGCCAGTACATCCTTCCTATTCTCCTTAAAAACTACGGGAATCACATATATATGAGTTTAAACCGTTCCTTCGTTGGAATTTTTCAATTTGTAGACTAGAGATGGGAACAACCAATATGTGTTGGAAAATACTTTTCTTCTCCGTACCTGTTGCTCCCAGTACGGCTTAGCATTGCTATCAAACTTGTAACTACGCCAGCAACATGAGTACTTTCAGGGCAAACCTCGTTGGCCTCCTGTCCTCCATCTATTCAAATTCCAACATAGAGGTCGATAACGGGTTTTACATTTTCTTGAAAATACCGACAAAGTCAACGCGATTTCCCTTTCATGTAGAGAGGAAACATTCCGCAGGAGTCATATCATAATTATATCAATTCAACAATCCAGACTTGTTAAAGTCTTGTCTCAATCCGAAGGAGGCTCTTAATTCGTGTTTTGTAGCCACCAACTACGACGGTATTGCGAAGGAGGAAGAGTGGTGGTTGGGTGTGACCGTGTCATTTCCGATGTCAAATTAAATTATATCCAGACGAAGCAGGGGTATAAGGAAGTAAAGAATCCATGGGGAGAGTGATCGGCGAGTGAGTAAACTGTTTTGTCTCGGTCCCCTGTTCCCCCTCTTCATAGGGGTCCTTGTCCACTCAGACTGCCACACTACCCGATTCAATGTGGCAGCCTCTTGTCGACAATAAGATCTTTTGTCGTGATTCCCCACTTTCATTCTATGCCGGCACCCAGTTGTGATTTAAGATTCAAGACAGCCCTTTTCTACGACCTTGACACTGAGGAATCATGGCCACCGCCGCTAGTGCTGCCAGCATCTCCCAGGGCATTGAGGCCCTTGCCTAAGGCCCCGACCCTAGTTAAAGCTTCCAAAATAAAAAATAAGGTGTTTTTATTTTAAAATTTTTCAAAAAATAAAAAATAAAAATCATTTCATTAAATAAAATTTCAAATAAATTTTATATTTTTCAAAATGTGCAAGCCCCATAATACTAAATTTAATATTTAATACAATTAATTATTTATATTTAAATAATTTTTTTAGATCTTGCTAAATTGAGGTATAAAATTTACATTGAGATCTCATTTTAAATTGTTGTATTAAATATAAATTCAAAAAAAAATTATTTAAAGATTTTAAATAAAATCTCATTTTATTGAAAAATTTAAAAATATTCCATACAATAAGTATATTTTATTATATTAGAATTACAAATGATTAACTTAAATCTCGCCTCAAACTTCAATTTGTATTCCACTCCCCCACATTAGAATGAGGAATCAGCTGCCACACAAAAAGAGCAAAACCGAGAGACAACAACACTACATCAGCTGCCACACAAAAGGAGCAGGACAGAGAGCCCAACACCACTACATGCCCAACAGATTCTCAACAGAATGGATAGTGATATTTCGGGCTGTACACTCTTGGGGGCAATATTGTACATTCATTTATTTTTTATGTATAGATGGTTATTATGTCTCTTGTATAAATAGGCTACTGTACAGATTTACGAAGATAGACTTCTTGAATACAAAACAGAGTATTTTTCTCTTCATCTCCATTGTTGTTCTGCAACTTTTCTTCTAGTAAACCAGACCTTCACTAAATCTATCAACCACTGCCGCTTCCCTCTGGTACTGAATGTATGCTTCTTGATGCATGTGCTTCATGCTCCGGAAGTTCAAGATCTCTTATTGGTTTGTTTTTTTCAATCAACTTATTCTTTATGCAAATTAAGGCAGGGCGGAACCTGGGTAGTCCTTCTCCGTCTACAACTCAGGGTATGCCAACAAATATTATAAACTGTTTATGAATATATACATCAACAAGAGTACATTTATAATAATAAAAGATGGTTAAGAAATTTCCTTCTTTAACAGAAAACAATAATGTACGTACTCACGTTTAACTCAAAAGAAGCACGTTAAAAGGAATGTAAAAAAAATTGTACGTACTCCCGAGTTAATGAGTATAATACAAAACATTTGTCGTGAGTACGTACATTTGTCCTGAAGTATTTTCCGAAAACATTTGTCCTGAAGTATTTCTATTATTTTGTTGAAAGTTTTACCTAAAGATATTATACTCATAATTTACACTAAGTTTTGATTTGCAAATCTTTAACTCTGACATATAAATATATATATATACATATAAATTTAATTTTTAATCAATCACATTAGATTGATGCATATGTTAATACATAATTGTACTTACAATTAAATTTTAGATAAGAATTGATAAGGATTCTAGCAGCTGAATAAGTCCTCATCCCCCCATGATTTAAGGAGTAGTCTCCGCCTAGCCGGAACCGTGCTCTCTATTTGCATCAGTTGTTTTATTGGTGCAGGGGACCATGAACAAAGAAAACAAAATCAAATTTTCATGAATTTACTGCAGGCTTGGAATCAATGGAGGAGTGGGACACCCTTGGAGTTGTTGGATCCGGCTCTGAGACATTCTTATTCAAGAATGAAGTTATTTATTAGGTGCATCCATATTGAGTTATTGTGCGTTCAAGAAGCTCCAGCAAGCCGACCTACAATGGCAACAATAGTTCTTATGCTTAACAGTTACTCTGTTACGCTACCATTACCTCAGCAGCCAGCATTTTTGCCTCGAAGTAGAGCAAAGCTGGACAAGCCAACAAAGGAGCTGCGCTCAGATCAATCTTCTTCAAGTCAAGTAGTATCGCTTACTGAAATATACCCTCGATAATGTGATTAGACGAGGTGTTCTCCAGAACCAGTTGATGATGTTATGTTAGCAGTTAGTGGAACCCGTACTTTAATTTGCAAACACGAGGAACTCGAAGAGGGTTGGGACCGTAATATACTGTCCGTGGACAAATCATTTCCGTTGTTACACATGCAAGACTGGTAAAGTAAGAGAACCTAAAGGTTTGCTTGAAACGGAAAATTCGCAAGAAAACAAATGTTGTCTTGTCGTACGATATTTGTCATTAGCGGATGATAGAAGCACAAGCACTATATATTAAACTGACATATTCGTGGCAATTTTGAATAGATTATTTTAATGTTTATAAAAAGTATTAAAAGTTATATAGTGTCAGTCAAACATTTTATATCATTTATAAAAAAGTATAAAATGTAAATTTATTGATTAATTTTAATAAAAATATAATATTTAAATACTTTCAATAAATATATCATTTATACTCATTAACTCGGGAGTACGTACAATTTTGTTTACATTCCTTTTAACGTGCTTCTTTTGAGTTAAACGTGAGTACGTACATTATTGTTTTCTGTTAAAGAAGGAAATTTCTTAACCATCTTTTATTATTATAAATGTACTCTTGTTGATGTATATATTCATAAACAGTTTATAATATTTGTTGGCATACCCTGAGTTGTAGACGGAGAAGGACTACCCAGGTTCCGCCCTGCCTTAATTTGCATAAAGAATAAGTTGATTGAAAAAAACAAACCAATAAGAGATCTTGAACTTCCGGAGCATGAAGCACATGCATCAAGAAGCATACATTCAGTACCAGAGGGAAGCGGCAGTGGTTGATAGATTTAGTGAAGGTCTGGTTTACTAGAAGAAAAGTTGCAGAACAACAATGGAGATGAAGAGAAAAATACTCTGTTTTGTATTCAAGAAGTCTATCTTCGTAAATCTGTACAGTAGCCTATTTATACAAGAGACATAATAACCATCTATACATAAAAAATAAATGAATGTACAATATTGCCCCCAAGAGTGTACAGCCCGAAATATCACTATCCATTCTGTTGAGAATCTGTTGGGCATGTAGTGGTGTTGTGCTCTCTGTCCTGCTCCTTTTGTGTGGCAGCTGATGTAGTGTTGTTGTTCTCTCGGTTTTGCTCTTTTTGTGTGGCAGCTGATTCCTCATTCATTAATAGTGGTGGTGGGGGAGATGCCAGGGAGCTCAATACAAATTGAAGTTTGAGGCGAGATTTAAGTTAATCATTTGTAATTCTAATATAATAAAATATAACTTATTGTATGAAATATTTTTAAATTTTTCAATAAAATGAGATTTTATTTAAAATCTTTAAATAATTTTTTTTTGAATTTATATTTAATACAACAATTTAAAATGAGATTTCAATGTAAATTTGATACCTCAATTTAGCAAGATCTAAAAAAATTATTTAAATATAAATAATTAATTGTATTAAATATTAAATTTAGTATTATGGAGCTTGCACATTTTGAAAAATATATAATTTATTTGAAATTTTATTTAATGAAATGATTTTTATTTTTTATTTTTTGAAAAATTTTAAAATAAAAACACCTTATTTTTTATTTTGGAAGCTTTAACTAGGGTCGGGACCTTAGGCAAGGGCCTCAATGCCCTGGGAGATGCTGGCAGCACTAGCGGCGGTGGCCATGATTCCTCAGTGTCAAGGTCGTAGAAAAGGGCTGTCTTGAATCTTAAATCACAACTGGGTGCCGGCATAGAATGAAAGTGGGGAATCACGACAAAAGATCTTATTGTCGACAAGAGGCTGCCACATTGAATCGGGTAGTGTGGCAGTCTGAGTGGACAAGGACCCCTATGAAGAGGGGGAACAGGGGACCGAGACAAAACAGTTTACTCACTCGCCGATCACTCTCCCCATGGATTCTTTACTTCCTTATACCCCTGCTTCGTCTGGATATAATTTAATTTGACATCGGAAATGACACGGTCACACCCAACCACCACTCTTCCTCCTTCGCAATACCGTCGTAGTTGGTGGCTACAAAACACGAATTAAGAGCCTCCTTCGGATTGAGACAAGACTTTAACAAGTCTGGATTGTTGAATTGATATAATTATGATATGACTCCTGCGGAATGTTTCCTCTCTACATGAAAGGGAAATCGCGTTGACTTTGTCGGTATTTTCAAGAAAATGTAAAACCCGTTATCGACCTCTATGTTGGAATTTGAATAGATGGAGGACAGGAGGCCAACGAGGTTTGCCCTGAAAGTACTCATGTTGCTGGCGTAGTTACAAGTTTGATAGCAATGCTAAGCTCGATGGGAGCAACAGTACGGAGAAGAAAAGTATTCTCCAACACATTTAATTGGTTGTTCCCATCTCTAGTCTACAAATTGAAAGATTCCAACGAAGGAACGGTTTAAACTCATATATATGTGATTCCCGTAGTTTTTAAGGAGAATAGGAAGGATGTATTGGCTTGCTTCTTTGTAATTCTGAAAATTCATGATACTTAAAATTCAGAGTCTTAAAAGAGTTCAAGCACTGAAGTCCAGGATGCTGAAATCTCGAGTCTGTAAATTAGATTAAAAGATGGTCTTGGAGTACTATATGGACTAGCTAGCACAACACGCGTAATGTCATGATTAACAAATTAATTAATTCTGCTCAGCGTCAAAAGCACCCACTGTTGTCTGTTTGAAGCACGAAGCAAGCAAAAATGTGCAGCGTGCTTTGAGTTTCAAAAAATGGTAAATTGATATACAAAAATCTAATTTAAATACCCTCACAAGTATCCAATGTCCATATTGTATGTCTCTTAACTCTAAAATTTGAACCTTCTAATCTCTGAATTTCTCACCATTTATCAAAATTATTCTATTTGTCGTTACATTAATGTCAATAAACCACTGGAAACGTCTTTGTCAGCTCCAATAATCATTCGAAATGTGTAATTTGACATGCTTTATATGGAATTTTAAGAAAAACTAACAAATTTCTTAATTAACAAATTTACTAGAAAATAAAATTAAGAAAATAATTNGCTAGAATCCTTATCAATTCTTATCTATTTATTTCAAACTTTGGTTGCTAAGAGTAATTCCAACTTGTGTAATGCTGCTCTTCTTATATTTTATCATTATCTTTTTATGATAAGAGTATTTACTATATTTTACCTATTAATCTATTATATAATATTAAATCAAAAAAATGTCGAAAGTATGATAATAAAAAAGTAATAATAAATAGATTTTTTTTCTTTTCAAAGAAACACATGAATATGCATTTCACCTTCAGCAAATGCTTATCCCCCTGAATCTCTCTCTGTTTTAAAATGCTCATGTCCTGGCAAATTAAAGACAAGAAAATGAAAGTTGGGGAACGAAAAGAAGGTTTTCTTTAACACCTATATATTATATTAAAATGGAGAACAAAGTAGGAGTATTGACTAAAGGGGACGTTTTCCCATGCCTTGAATGATAATCAATTTCTTTTTTAAATAAATAAGCAGCTGGTTGATTGAGACAGAAGTAGTTGATGAGAAACTACGATTCAGGATCCTTTGATTTTTCCCTGTTAAAGCATTTCAAACTATATTAACAGGGGACCAAACGCATTTTCTTTTATGAAAGGGATGCAGACTTTCGGACATCAACAATTTGAATAGTAAGCGTACTGTGACCAAGTCAAGGTAATTAGATGTGTTGAAACTCTCATCACAGACAAATGGAAACTCTCATCCCTCCTTCCGTGTATTCTGTTTTGGTTGATTTTTTTTTTTAATATTATCAACTGACGTGGCGGTATGTCACATCAGCTAATGCAACTGCGGGGACGTAGGGACGGTTGTCCCCAGAAGAGTTGATTGACTAAAGGGGACGTTTTCCCATGCCTTGAATGATAATCAATTTCTTTTTTAAATAAATAAGCAGCTGGTTGATTGAGACAGAAGTAGTTGATGAGAAACTACGATTCAAGATCCTTTGATTTTTCCCTGTTAAAGCATTTCAAACTATATTAACTGGGGACCAAACGCGTTTTCTTTTATGAAAGGGATGCAGACTTTTGAACATCAACAATTTGAAAAGCAAGCGTGCTGTGACCAAGTCAAGGTAATTAGATGTGTTGAAACTCTTGTCACAGAAAAATGGAAACTCTCATCCCTCATTCCGTGTATTCTGTTTTGGTTGAATTTTTTTTTAATATTATCGACTGACGTGGCGGTATGTCACATCAGCCGAGGCAACTACGGGGACGTAGGGACGGTTGTCCCTAGAAGAGTTGATTGACTAAAGGGGACGTTTTCCCATGCCTTGAATGATAATCAATTTCTTTTTTAAATAAATAAGCAACCAGTTGATTGAAACAGAAGTAGTTGATGAGAAACTACGATTCAGAATCCTTTGATTTTTCCCTGTTAAAGCATTTCAAACTATATTAACTAGGGACCAAACGCGTTTTCTTTTATGAAAGGGACGCATACTTTCGGACAACAAAAATTTGAATAGCAAGCGTGCTGTGACCAAGTCAACAATTTGAAGAATATGCATTTCAGCTTCAGCACATTCTTATCCGGTATCCCCTTGTATCTCTCTGTTTTAAATGCTCATGTCCTCGCAAATTAAAGACAAGAAAATGAAAGTTGGGGCACAAATAAAGCAGGACTATTGACTGAGGGGATGTTTCCCATGCCTTGAATGATAATCAATTTCTTTTTTAAATAAATAAGCAGCTGGTTGATTGAGACAGAAGTAGTTGATGAGAAACTACGATTCAGGATCCTTTGATTTTTTCCTGTTAAAGCATTTAAAACTGTATTAACTAGGGACCAAACACGTTTTCTTTTATGAATGGGATGCAGACTTTCGGACATCAACAATTTGAATAGTAAGTGTGCTGTGACCAAGTCAAAGTAATTAGATGTGTTGAAACTCTCATCACAGACAAATGGAAACTCTCATCCCTCCTTCCGTGTATTCTGTTTTGGTTGATTTTTCTTTTTAATATTATCGACAAACGTGGCGGTATGTCACATCAGCTGAGGCAACTGCGGGGACGTAGGGACGATTGTCCCTAGAAGAGTTGATTGACTAAAGGGGACATTTTCCATGCCTTGAATGATAATCAATTTCTTTTTTAAATAAATAAGCAGCTGGTTGATTGAGACAGAAGTAGTTGATGAGAAACTATGATTCAGGATCCTTTGATTTTTCCCTGTTAAAGCATTTCAAACTGTATTAACTGGGGACCAAATGCGTTTTCTTTTATGAATGGGATGCAGACTTTCGGACATCAACAATTTGAATAGTAAGTGTGCTGTACCAAGTCAAGGTAATTAGATGTGTTGAAACTCTCATCACAGACAAATGGAAACTCTCATCCCTCCTTCCATGTATTCTGTTTTGGTTGATTTTTTTTTAATATTATCGACTGACGTGGCGGTATGTCACATCAGTCGAGGCAACTGCGGGGACGTAGGGACGGTTGTCCCTAGAAGAGTTGATTGACTAAAGGGGACGTTTTCCCATTCCTTGAATGATAATTAATTTCTTTTTTAAATAAATAAGCAGCTGGTCGATTGAGACAGAAGTAGGTGATGAGAAACTACAATTCAGGATCCTTTGATTTTTCCCTGTTAAAGCATTTCAAACTATATTAATTGGGGACCAAATGCGTTTTCTTTAATGAAAGGGACACAGACTTTCGGACAGCAACAATTTGAATAACAAGCGTGCTGTGACCAAGTCAACAATTTGAAGAATATGCATTTCAGTTTCAGCACATTCTTATCCAGTATCCCCTTGTATCTCTATGTTTTAAATGCTCATGTCCTGGCAAATTAAAGACAAGAAAATGAAAGTTGGGGCACTAATAAAGCAGGACTATTGACTGAGGGGACGTTTCCCATGCCTTGAATGATAATCAATTTCTTTTTTAAATAAATAAGCAGCTGGTTGACTGAGACAGAAGTAGTCGATGAGAAGCTACGATTCATGAAGGAGGATGATTTGATGATTAATTTCGTTTTCACGGCATTCCTCTCTTATTATTTTATTTTATTATTTATTTATTTTTTCCCTGTCAATGCATTTCACTGTATTAACTTGGGACCAAACGTGTTTTCTTTTATGAAAGGGATGAACACTTTCAGACATCATCAAGTCAAGCTACCAAAGTGTGCTACTCAAAAAAACAAAAGAACCTAATCAATCAAGTTCTAGATGAGGAGGGAGATGTGCTATCACTAAATTCCTACCAACAATTTTGTTCTTGGTTGGTGCATAGACGTTGTTCTTGGTTCACTCGAGGTCTAATAATGACACATCTTTATTCAGACATATATACGACAAAGACAATGTTGTTCTTGGTTCACTCGAGGTCTAATAATGTTAAAAGTTTTAAACGAGGAAATGTAGTTTTTACCTTGCTTGAGTTCTCAAGGGCTACGCAACAAGAAACACTGCACTTCCTTACCTTGAACCCACCCTGCTCGTGAGATTCTGCAATAAGATGAGATTTAGCAATGATTTTATCTCAGATACCGATAATATTATTTGTTCAGTTACAAGAAAGTGTTATGATATGATAGGTGATAAGCATTGACATGCATACCACATCAATCATAAAAACAAATAATTGACTTGATTGTTTGTCACTTCAATGATTGAATCACCACTGGTACCCTACGACCAAACTCAATACTTGTATTCCCAAAGAAATCCTTAAATGTGTAGAGATATTATATCCAGCTATTCAAACAGCTTTCTCCCCACTTCTAATGGACTCTTTTTATGTCTCGTTTGATTATATAGATAATATGAGATAAAATGTTTTAAATAGTAATAAATAAAATATTATTATAATATAATTTTATAATATTAATTTTGTATTGAGATTTTAAAAAGTAAAATTATTTATTATATTTTATATTAAAATTTAAAAAAATTATAATGATGAATTGAGATGAGATGAATTTTTTAATTTTATATAAACAAACAGGGCTTAAAGTCTTCAATCACTACTCTATCTTCACCCATAATTTTTCCCACAAAATCAAAGAGAGAATTCTCCTTCCACAAATAGACGAGCGTGTGCCGTGAAAGTCATCGAATCCCTTCACAGCATTGATAACCAAGGGTTGCCGTACTCATTTTAGATCACTAGATTTTTATATTTTACTGCCGTATCAAGATTTATGAGCAAAGAAGGAAGATTTTTATTTGGACCAGCAGGGTCAAGAAGAGAAAAATTTATACTCCACGTGGAAGGAAGACAAATTCAACGCCACAGGTGATTGTTGCCTTGACTACAAAAACAAAAAAAATAAATAAATAAAAGCATAATCCTTGTTGAGTTTCGTTTCACATAAAACAGAAAAACAAAACAAATTGAGAAAACGAACCTAACCCAAGTTTTACATACGAAGTTTGAACTCAAGTAACCACAAACCACAGGAATCATGGACCATCATAATATGTGCATGAAGCACTAGCGAGGATAGAGCTCAGTAATTGAAACCTCATTTTGTGAGGACTGGACAGAGCTCCCTTTGGATCTCTCTTCTGACTGATTTGTAATCCCTACGCTATGCTACCATCCAGATGACATCTTAGATTCCACGTTAGTGTGCATAAAAAATGCAAGTTGTGAAGGCACTGGAAGAGTGGTGGAGTAGCTATTGAGCATGACAACGACTGATGCCATGGTTGGTCTGTCAGCTACATTTTCTTGAACACATAGTAATCCAATGTGGATGCATCTCATTACTTCACTTGTTGAGCCAGGCTTCATTGTCGGATCTACAATATTTAAAGCTGCGTTCTCCCTCCAATTTTTCCATGCCTGTAAGATACAATACACAGATAATATCAGAGAGAATAATCTTCTATTTATGTATTTTGTTTTTGTGTGAAGACAAATGTTATAGCAATTACTGGAAAAAGCAGGAAGAATGATTCTTACATAGCTTAGGAGATCCTCCACATTCTCCCCACTTCGAAAGCAATTGTTCTTTTGTCCACTCAATATCTCCAATACCAACACACCAAAACTATAGACATCAGACTTCATTGAAAATTGTCCATGCATTGCATACTCTGGAGCCATATATCCACTGCACATTGACACCATGAAGGAATTATAAGTTTTGTTTGAATAACAATTGAGATCTCCACAATTATCGTCTAACCTCTCAGCTTTATCTCCATTTTTTAATCTGAATAAGCCTTAGTGAGCATGTTAACCTTAAATCTATGACGCAAATGTAAATGTTAGCTCTCCTCAATCATGATACTTACTAGGTCCCCACAATTCTACTTGTGTTCCCTTGCGTTTCATCTAATACAAACAATCTAGCCATGCCAAAGTCTGAAATTTTTGGATTCATATCTACATCTAGAAGGATATTGCTGGCTTTAAGATCACTATGAATAATACGAAGTCAAGAATCTTCATGGAGATATAGAATCCCTCGAGCAACGCCTCGTATAATTTTATATCGTCTTTCCCAATCCACATGTCCACGTTTGGTTGGATCTACACATCCAAGAAAATTAGAAATTAGTAAATGCTTCATGAAATTAAGTAGAACATGGGAGAACAAATTTCAACAAAGCTTATGGCCCAAAAATAATAGTATGCATACGTACAACATCATATGAAATCAGAAGTGCAAACATACCGAAAAGGAAATGATCAAGACTTGTATTTTCCACGAACTCATACACTAAAAGCCTTTCCTTTCTTTAACCAAATTTCGGTGTTGAAGTTTGGCAACCAACAAGACCTCATTCTTAAATTCTGTATCTCCTTACCCAGAATCTCTTGATAGTCTTTTCACAGCTATAACCTGTCCATCGGAGAGTCTACCCTGGTAATTAGGAGTGTAAAAATAAACCGACAAACCAGAAAACCGGCCCGGACCGGACCAAACCGGTTGGTTCGGTCCGGTTTTTGACCGGTTCGGTTTGGAATCGGTTCTTTTATTTTAAAAACCGGTCAAATCCGGTCCGGAATCAGTTTTATGTTTTTCAACACCAAACCGGACCGGTTCACATTTTATATATATATTTTATTAATTTTTAATATTATATTTCATATATAATATATATAATAATGTATGAAATAATATATTATAATTTATAACATAACATTTCAATCTTAAACATAAATATTTATTTGATCATATGTTTTAAATATAAAATATATATATTAAATACATTTTATTGCCTAATAAATTCTCAATAGATTTTTTTTAATAAATACATTAATAATACTAATATACTTAATATATTAAAACCGGAAAACCGGACCGGACCGGACCGGAACTGGTAAAAGCGGACATACCGGTTTAGGGGGTAACTGGTGCGTAATCGGTTTTTAAAAATATAAAACCGGTACATACCGGTTCGGTCCTAGATTTTATCTAAAACCGGACCGAACCGGACCGGTTACACCCCTATGGTAATATACAATAGTGAAATGAACAGAACCGTTAGAAAAATGGATAATTAACTTCTTCTTTTTCTCTCTAAAGGCAAGTGTATATTTAAAACAGCAACCATACAAACGTTCATATGTCAAGCTACACTATTACAGACAAGTGGTTGGGGGGGGCCCGCGGGGGGGGGGGGGGGGGGGGGGGGGG
>QGSO01000487.1:73294-152878 GCA_011037825.1 Carya cathayensis | reverse complement strand
AAAATATGCACTGGACATTCTACAAGATACTAGCCTCATTGGTTCCAAACCTGCAGCATTTCCTATGGAATCTAATCTCAAATTGGCTATTGATGATTCAGAACCATATGAAGATCCATCAGCTTATAGAAAACTGGTTGGCAGATTATTATACTTAACAATCACCAGACCAGATATTGCATACTCTGTCCAAGTTTTGAGCCAATTTCTAGCTAAACCGACAGTCAATCACCACAAAGCAGCAATGAGGGTACTCAGATACTTAAAGGCTACACCTGGACAAGGCTTACTCTTCTCTTCATCTTCAGAACTTCAATTGAAAGCCTTCTCAGACAGTGACTGGGCAGGCTGCATTGATACTAGGAAAAGCATAACAGGCTTTGCAGTGTTCTTGGGAAACTCTTTGATCTCATGGAAGTCTAAAAAGCAAGCCACTATTAGTCGATCCTCTGCTGAAGCTGAGTATAGGGCTCTTGCAACTACAACTTGTGAAATACAATGGTTAATCTATGCATTACAAGACCTCCAGATTGATCACTCTCAACCAACTCTCTTATATACAGACAGCAAATCTGCTATGTCCATTGCTACAAATCCAGTACAACACGAAAGAACCAAACACATACAAATTGATTGCCATTTAGTTCGAGAGAAGCTGCAGGAAAAGCTCATCAAGTTGTTCTATATTCCCTCTCGGCTGCAATTGGCAGATATTTTCACAAAGCCACTTGGATCATTGTCTTTTCACCATACTCTTCGCAAGATGAACATCATTAACATTCATGTCCATCTTGAGGGGGGGTGTTGGAGTATTGCATCACACATAGATAATATGGAATTAAAATCCAAAGTAGAAAAGGCTAAAATAGTAAATACAATATAGTTAGTTAATTATGTTACTTTGCACTTTCTGTATATATACAATGTAATAGCAGACTAGGAACTTAACTTCTTCTTTTGATCAATTCATTTCAGAATTCCTTTATTTCTCTCTGTTTTCAAGTTCTTTGCTCACTTGATCGAAATCTTGTCACAAGTGACACAAGATCCTAATCTTCCCTCCCACATGTGTTTTGTTCTTTTTATTATGACCAATCACATAAAGGATTAGAGAGAACCTTCCCACTATCATAAGAGTCTGAGGTGGGTGGGGGGGTCATGGATGTGGGGGACACTCAAAGACCAAGCTCTCAAGTCTAAAAGGGGAATGATGGCAGAGGAGGAAACATTCACAAACATATATACACGTGAGTATATATATTATACAATGACCAAATTATCAGACTAGGGATTTCTAGTAAGAAGACCTTTTTACACCTTAAGCATTTGATTAAGGTGCATAACCTGTGTATAGTGGTCGTGCTAAATCCAATGGGGGCTTTTAATAAGTCTTTAGATATTGCAAGAAGGTTGGGTTTGTCTCAATCTTTTTCAAATGAGGAGAATGGGGAAAAAGTCTGGTTGCTAGCTAAGGAGGGTGTTTGGCAATTGTTGATAAAACTTTGATGGTCATAGGAGATTTCAATATCATTAAAAATGATCTAGAGAAGGTTGAGGGTGTTCCTATGTTGACTGCAGCTACATAAGAGTTTTTTAATTTTATTGAGGTAAACTCATTGTAATATCTTCCAAAAGATGTGGATATTTCACCTAAATTTTTTGGTGATATTTTTTAGAAGCAATCTAAGTTAATGGATAGTATACAATTGGCTGAATTGGCATTACACTTTTGCTTGTTAAGCTATTTCCTTGTTAATGGTTCTGGGAATACCTACTGCATTAATAATGTTCTTAAGGGATTCTAAAATGAACCGAAAAACATCTTTCTTAAAGCCTCAGAGCATATCTGGTGTGTAAAAGCCAGTGTAATCCTCCATGGAAGCCTGGTGATTTTTATTTAATTTTTTTTCCTGCAAATTAGGTGGGGAGTCACATTTCTCTCCAATAGCTGCTATCATCCATTCACAATGACCGATACACAGCTGAAAATGAACAACAGACCCAGAACAAAAGACTTTACAGAACCCAACAAAGCACCATCGCCCACTTCAATAACTCCAACCAAACCAAACCCCACACAAAACCAAGCAGAAAATCACAAAGATTAACCACACGAAGCAAAACCAAGCACAAAATCATATTTTCAATTTTCAGTTTTGGGGGAAATACATTAGATAGAGGGACTCACTGTGTTAGTGAAGGCGACGGCGACGGTGACGACGAACGGCGATGGACGACGGCGACGACGAATGGCGATGGACGACGGAGTGGTCACACTGGTGGGTAGGGTTTGTGAAACGAGGGGAAGAGGTCTGCGACTCTGCCTTGGTTCAAAATGCAAATGCGGTATCGGTTTCGAGTCTTTCGATCGATAATACTTAGGCCTCAACCCGCTAGTTACGTGGATCCGAAGAACCCGACTTTTGTCAGGTGGGCTCAAGCCGATTCTTGCGGACGGATCGGCCCAATGGATTTCATGCATAGGCCTACTATCTAGCAGGGGTCTTAGCACTTTGTTGAACCCTTCTACGTCAGACGTGTTTCGTACGTTATAAAAAGCAAACATAGGCTGCGTTTCCATAACGCGAAATATAGATCTGTTTGAGTATCGTACAGAACATTTATCGGGCCAGTTGATTGCCTCCTTCTGGTTGGGGCAAGACTGTAAGAGATATTGACTTGTCGAATTGATACAACTATGACACACATCCGGCGTAACGTCTCCTCTACAAAATGCAATCGCGTTCACTTTGTCGGCATTTTCTCTGGCGGTGAAATTATAAAATCCGTATTCGATCTTCGTGTTGGAAGACATGGAGGCCAGGAGGCCAACGAGGTTTTCCCTGTAGGTACTGTTGCTGGTGTAGTTACCAGTTTCATAACAGTACCACTGAGCCGTGGGAGTAACAAAATGGAAGAGAACGATGCCAAGCAATAAAAATCAATTTGAATAACACATGATCTTCATTGTTCCTCACTCTTTGGCCTGCAAATCAAGGAACCAATATGATTAGGTTTTATGGAGAATAGGAAGGATGCCTTGCGCTGTAGGTTAAAGATACCAATCTGGAATTTTGTGTTGCTTCTGTATTTGTAACATAAAGCACTGCGGAGTGCAGGCAATGAGATGTTTAAAATTCCAAGTCTCTGGTCATACACGCGTTCATTTGTCATTACCCTTCCAACTAATAATATTGTATCTAATGATATATTAATGGTATTAGCCATCAACTTTTAATCTTAATTTTTTTTTTCAAATAAAAATAATTTAAAGATGATAAAAATATAATATTTTATATAGTGAAATGAAAATAAGACAAAAATATCTTATGAAGTATTACTCTAATAATATTAGGAGAACTATTAATTCCCAACTACAACCCCGTCCAGAAAAGGACATCTCCGTTTACTTCTACGAAAAGTCTAGATGCAGGCACCATCTGCGGACTCCCCGCGCACGACTCAAAGTGGCAAACACAGTGATTAATGACGGTGTTTTGGAACGAGATTTCAACTGCATTTATATACATTATATGATCTCATGGGCACTTAATTTGCCGCAGTTTTAGATTGATCAGATTAATATAAGTAGGCAAATTTGAATTTGATTAATTAAGATGCTACTTTGGATGTGATTGGTGAAGGCAAGATTATGCAGGTATTGGCCATTTTGTTTGTGATATCGTCATCGGTGACGCTAGTTTCAAATTTGAGGTTTATGTATGCGCGCATGTTCTTTGTTGCATCCTTCCGAAATAGATCTAAACATGATTTCAATATTATGAGCCATATTGATTCCTTTTTTTTATTTTGGGTGATGATCATGTGGTATATATATATATATATTGACGATACTTTTTAATATGAATGGCCTAATTAAGCTAGTATATAAATTTTGAGCAGTACTGCTTGGTCTGATACACCTAACCTAGCTGTTGATCAATGAATGAGCTGCAAGTTCTCAATTGTAAACTAGAATTGTTCCCCTACACTGCCCTTTTTACCTGACTTCATTTCCAATGCCTTAATTTTTTCACAGAATTAACCATTTCTTTCCACACCGAAAATTCTCAAACTTTTCTCTTCAACCCCTGTTTGGATACAAGATATATTTCATTTTATCTTATCATTACAACTTTTTCAAATTTTCACACAAAATGTAATAAACAATTCAACTTAATTCTCATATCCCAAAATAATAATAATATTAAAAAATAATATTTTATTTAACTTTCATTTCAACTCTTCCAATCTCAACTTACTGTCCAAAAGTTACCAGTCTCAGATAAACACCAAGAATTTCCTAAATCTTCTTTTTCTTTTCCTTCACTTCTACCAAACCAGATGAAGTTTGTAATGGATTTCGTCGCACCCATTGTGGTAGATTATGCTGATGTTTTTAACCTTCTTTTTATTTAATAAGATGCTTGAATTTAGTGCTTCCATGGAGTTGAAGGCCAAATCTAGTGAGATGTTGGAAAGCATAGATACTAACTTTGTTGACATTTCATTTGAAGAGTTATTAGCGAAAGAAAAGGATTCATTTTGGTATGCTCATTTGTATGATGGCCTCATTTTTCTTTCTGTTTGGGCTCTGCTTATATATCGCTCAAGGCCGAAGAGCTTCTGGCTTTTGCTCAATCTGATGACAGAGCTCAAGGGTGGAGACTAGTCGATCTTGGTCCAGACAGTATGGTTGAGGAGTGGGGAATGATTGGCTGATCTGAGGCCGGATCTCACCAAGCTTGGTGGGGAGAGAGAGCGAGAGAGAGAGGATCTGCTATTGGTGGAGAAGATGAGCAACTCGATGCAGGTGGAGGGAGATTTTGGTCGTGCGGGTTTGGTGGAATTCGGTTGCTGCAAAGCTGTGTTTTGGGACATGTTTACGGTGGTGGAGAAGCAGCACATGCCGAAGATGGTGGAGGATCTACATATCCAGATGTGACTTTTCTTGTTATTTTATTGGTACGATGACCCAAATAATTTGTTAGTGAGATGGGGTTAACAATTTCAACAGTCTCCTTTCTTTGTTATCGTCTTGCATTACATGTATTCCTTTTATTTTTCTATTTATATATAAAATTGGGGGCAATTTTTTTTTAACATTATCCTGAATTGAGAAGGAAAAATATTAAATAGGCTCGGATATGAATATGTATAACAAATGTTGAGCGACAAATGACAATTGCATATATATAATTGTCGATGTTGTTATCCCTAGTCACATCATTATCTTGGTGGAATTTAACTAATTTTTTTATACCAATCATCAATATGTGCAAATGAAAAATGAAATACTTTAAGATGAAGAATAATATTTTTTCTATGCATGCGTTCAATCGACACTACTAAATCAAAGTGAAGTCGCAAAGGATCATGTCCTTAATTAAATGTGTTCGATGCTGCTTGTGGGTGGCTGCCAAGGTCAGCTATAGCCTACAGCTCATCATAATTAGTTGCATCAACCAGCTTATGGTATTTTA
The DNA here is from genome assembly GCA_011037825.1 of Carya cathayensis. NCBI lineage: Eukaryota > Viridiplantae > Streptophyta > Magnoliopsida > Fagales > Juglandaceae > Carya > Carya cathayensis. The sequence goes on along the minus strand of QGSO01000487.1, from coordinate 147,395 downwards.
CATTAGTTTGATCAAATACATATATACAGGAAAGTTTATCACAACTAATTAACTCTCGAATAATGTGTGTAATCTGGATTAAAAATGCATGTCTCTATGCATGATAATATTAATGGACAAATGATAGCTCGGGCAATCTGCCAAGCAGGTTATAAAATGGATAATAATTCGAATCGATCCACCTAGTACTCCAACAATGGTGAAAAGTCAACCAAGCGACCTCCATGTGTGTTTTTCACCCTTTTAATATCCATCACAATTACCCCCGCAAAGTTCTCAACAAATTTAGAGAGGGTTTTTCAATTTCTAAAGAGGTAAGTTAGAAAATTTACGAGTATAGAAGTCGTTGCGGCAAGTTTGGTACCGGTGTTCGTGAGGATTCATTAATTGTTCAAACTTTAATAAGTCTACGTATCATTCCCACATATTACATATTATATCTTATTCTAGGGCTAAAATTGAACAAATCTGTTCGATAGCCCGCTCAGTACTCGTTCGGTTAAACTTGAATTGAACTCGACTTGTAAAAAAAAAAACTTGTTCGTAAAAGCAGATATCCGCTCGATTTGTAAATGACACATACCCGACAAAATTCGACTCGACTCGGGTAAGGCTCTTTAAGGCCCGCTCGTTTATGCTAGAGTTGACTCGTTAGCTCGACTCAATTAAAACTCATTCATATATTGATAAATATATATATGCACCTATGTATATATACATATATATATATATATAGCTAATAATATAAGCATACCATTTTTATAATTAAATATATAATATGTAATCTAATTATTTATGTTTATATAGTAAATATACTTCATAGGTATATTTTATAATTTGTATAACAATTAGTCGATAAAATTTAATAATTTTATATATTAGTATATAAGAACTATATATGAAATAGATGTATGTTATCATATTTAATGTATGTATTAATATATATAGGCATATAATATATTATTATTTTATTTTTATTTTTATTTTAAAATTTGAAAAAATTGAATTGTTTATTATATTTTGTGTAAAAATTTGAAAAAATTGTAATTGTTAAATATGATGATATGAAATGAGATAGTTTCATCCGTATAAATAAACTAGGCCTTACTTTATTATTTTTTAATTTCTTTTTTCTTTTCTTCTTTGCTTCTTTTAAACTTTTTTTTACCTGCAAATATGATAATCTTTGTTCTGAACCTATCTTTTCTTAAAAAGTACTTTTTTTACACTGTTATTTATATTTTAGTTATCGTTATTGCTACATTTTTATCATAATTGGAAAGTGAGTTTATCATCAATAGAAAATAATAGATTTTTGAAAATATTACCATTTGTAAAATTGCAATAATTTAAATCTTTTATTAAAAAAGAATCGTTAGAAATCAAATAACTCTTACTAAAAGAAACTGGAAAAAAATGAATTAAAAAAGTGACATAGGCTATAGCAAGAATAATATATATATATATATATATTAATAGAGTAAAGAAAGAAAACATCAGCCTCGGTTGAAGATGAAGCTAGATGATCATCTAAAAAATAAATAAAAATTGAATTAGATATATAATAAACCGAGTTAGATAGATATTTAAAAAAATATTTCACGTTTTAAACTTACCTTCAAGGTCCATCGACTGTATGTATTCTTCCAAATCCCGAATGTTGTTTGGTTTGGTCTTTAACCAATTTTGGGTGCAAATGAGAGCTTCAACAGTTTCTGGAGATAAATAACTCCTAAAAGGATCCAATATGCGTCCTCCAGTACTAAATGCGGACTCCGAGGCAACAGTGGAAATGGGGGTGGCTAACACATCACGTGCTACCTCAGCAAGGATAGGATAATTAACGGCATTAATTCTCCACCAATTTAAGATATCAAAACCGAGTGAGTCGTCTATACACGTCTCAGAAAAATATCTATCTAGCTCCGATCTAAACTCCGTAACACCCAGTTCCTTAAGGAAGTTGGTGAACATGATCTTAAATTTAGTAGGAACCGGTGCTGGCTCATCACCAATATTTATATTAGTAGTGCTTGGCCTCCCTTGAGCCACATTAGAACTCCTCTCACTAGCCACACGAAATGTGTTATACTGCTCAATCAAGCGACTTAAAAGGAGTTTAACCCTGTCCTCTATCTTATTCGCCAACTCACACCCTCTGCATTTTTGCAACCAGAAATTTATTGCCATCATTTTAAATCCGGTACTCGGCCCGGGAACACCCGGGTTTTAAAAACCAGTTACCGGACCGGGGTTTTTGGGGACCCGTGACCGTAACCGGAACCCGATTATCCGGGTTCTGGACCGGGCCGGAAAAAAATCCAGCCCGTTTGCCCAGCCCTATCCGACTATATATAGATGAGAACAGGGTATTCACTATTCACCCTGCATAGTTTCGACACCACCCTAGCTATTTTTTAAACTACAACAATTTGTTAATTAATATGCAAGTAGTTGAGGACCATAAACAACTATGGATTCTTGCATTTTATTTCTTAGGTACTTTGTATCATGAAAAAAGCTAAAGTCACCAAGAGTTGGGAGACGATGATGGTCCCAACAATTTTTTTTTTTTTCTTTTGAATAAAACTACTTTACCAAAAGCACCATTGCTATTGACCGCTTACCATTTTTTTTTACTTAATGATTAAAAAAGTTGTTTTTAGTGTATTGATACATTTTTTTATTTTTTAAAAATATTTAAATATGAGTAATGTTACATACAGTCATGGAGTGTGCAAACACCGTGCAATCGCTTTGAAAAAGAGTAGAATCCACGATTAAAAAGTTAGTTTTTTTTTCATATGGGTCCCGTATTAATTCATTTTTTTAAAAAGACTACATGACATTTGTACACTCTACGACTATATGTAGCATTACTCTTTAAATATATTAAAAAAATATAAAATTAAACTAAAAAAAATATAATTTAAAATGAGCTAGCGGGCACAGCAGTCAAAGTTGGAGCCAAGCTAGCTTTACTCTTTTTCTTTTCAAAAACAAAAATGCTATGGACAACCGTGGTTGCCTCCCCACTGCGGCCTCGTGTCTACTCGTAAAAAGAAAACGACTTCGTTTTCCCCTTTATCATTTCCCCATTGTTAGTGGTTGAAGTGAACATCCCTTCCTCATATCTATGTTCGAAGCTGAAGAAGATCTCTACCGAAGTCCATTCTTCTCCATTCTCAGCTCATAAAGCTTGTCCCCAGCAGAACCCAAATCGACCAACTAAGACAAAGCTACGAAGGTGGACTCTGTTTGGGATTCTTGACGTCGGTTCCTATTTTAGATCTGGGGAGAGGAAGAGGGAGGAGAAAACAAAATGGAGAAGGAGAGTCTGAGTATCGACTCTTTATTTTCTAGACCCATTGGCCATTTTTGTTTTGAGCTTTAAATTTTGTGGGCAGAAAAAGAAAGAGGGAAAGATTGTGGGTCTTGATGGGGTTTGAGTGAGTCGCTGAGACTAAATTTCAGATTCTAAAAAACTAACCAAGCAAACAACCCAAGTCTCTACCACCAATATATCAGAAAACTTAATCAAATTTCTCTCAAAGATTGAGTAAACTATATAAAGCCCTCAATTTTCAATGTCGAAAGCTGCTAATTTTTTTTTTTTAAAAAAAGCCTCCATTCTTGGGCTTCCTTCAAGTTTCATGAGGAATTTTTGATCTGATCAGACCCGAGAATCCTCAGACGACATGATGATGAGCTTTAAGCTTGCTTGTATATATCTCTGATCTCTTATCTCTACTTGGGCTGAATAGAGGGTTTTGGAAGGAGACTACTATTGTGCCTAAAGCCACCCAGAAATCACACCCACCATAGATAGAGACAATATTTAAGTGGTTCGGCAACTTGCCTACGTCCACTGAAGCGGAAATTCAATATTTTCAATATGTTTGTACAAAATTACAAACACTCATAAACAATCTCTCTATCTCTCAAATGGCACTCTATTCTGAGTTTCCCCAGATCCCAAATTTCACCCTCAGCCCTCTGCCTAATCTCTCACCTCAGTGAGGATAATTCACACTATCTCCATTTATAGGATAAGCCCACCTAATGTAGCCTTCATAGTTGACACCCAAGAAATTTCCAGCAGCTTTCATTGACTCTTGAGGGGCTGCTGCAGCCTTCTAGGTCTAGTGGGAAGCTTCTCTTTGAAGGTGGGAGGCTGTATTTTCACTTGGACAATTCACACTTGGGGGGTTTTCCAACAACTACTACTGCTGAAGCTGCTCTCGGTAGAAACTTCAAGATCTTGTTCTTTGGTTTAGCCTATTTCTCCATGGCAGAACTTGATCAATTTCATCCTCAATGATAAGTTCTTCGACAGAGGTCTTCTTCAGCTTAACATAGATATAAGGAAGGGACATTTGCTTCAAACGCGAACAATGGGAAATGAGAAAGGGGAAAACAACGTCATTTTCTTTTTACTCATGGGGACAACCACGGCTGTCCATATTATTTTTGTTTTCTTTTACTTAGTAATTAAAGAAACGTTTTTTATTATAAAAAAAAACTAAAGAAACGTTTTCTTAATAACTTTGTGATTTTTTTTTAAATAATATTTAAGATTATAAAAAAGGAATGAAAACAAAAAAATCATTTTGCACCCATCTTCGAACTACAACCTTGGTGGGACACCTGCGACTCTTGTAGTGTTATTGTTGGTTTTCACTAAAAATAAATAAATGCCACTAATAATAGTATAATATATGGGAGAAAGATAAGGATGTTATAAAACTAATGAAAAGAAAGAGAGTGAAAGACAAAGAGAGAGAGAGAGAGAGAGAGAGAGAGAGAGAGAGAGAGAGAGAGACAAAGAGGAAATTGCAAGAGAAAGAGTTGTTCTTCAATGCAAAACTTGATGCATATACAAGGGAATGATACCCATATTTATAGGAGTACAAAGGGGGTAGTTGTAGCTTAAGTCACCATTGATGGCTAAAGGTAGGTCTAAATTAATGGCTCAATGGTCTTAATTAGTGGCTAAAGATTGGTCTTAGTTGATGGTTCAATGGTCTTAATTAGTGGCTAAAGATTAGTCTTAGTTGATGGTTCAATGATTTTAATTAGTGGCTATGTGTGGTTATACAAACGTTTATAACACTCCCCCTTTGGATGACCATACATAAAGAATATGCATCATTAAGATCTTGCCAAAGAAAAATCCAGTGAGAAAAAACCAAAGGCGAAAGAAAAGAGTACAACATTCATGTGTACTGCTAAGTGCTTTAAGATTGCCTCATTAAAACCTTGCAAAGGAAAACCCAGTGGGATAAAACCTTAGCGAAGGAAAAAGAGTACAATCAGCACAAGTCTTCAAGACATTTACTCCCCCTGAAAAGTACATGATAATAGGTCTTCAAGTCTTCGCATTCCAATGTTCTCACAAGCTTCTTAAATATTGCAGTCGTTAATACTTTAGTGAATAAATCAGCCAGATTATCACTTTATCGTATCTGCTTGACATTAATTTCACTTTTCTCCTGAAGTTCATGGGTATAAAAGAATTTTGGTGAAATATGTTTGGTTCTATCACCTTTGATATATCCTCCTCTAATTTAAGTAATACAAGCAGCATTATTTTCGTATAAAATTGTTGGACTATCATTAATCACTGGAAGACCACACTTTTCTTGAATATGTTGAATCACTGATCTTAGCCAAATACATTCTCGACTTGCCTCATGAATTGCAATGATCTCTGAGTGATTTGAAGAGGTAGCAGATAGTGTTTGCTTGACAGATCTCTATGATATAGCAGAATTTCCATAAGTAAACACATATCCAGTTTGAGATCTACCTCTGTGTGGATCTGAAAGATAACCTGTATCTGCATATCCAACTAATTGTGGACTTGATCCATGTTGATAAAATAATCTCATATCAACCGTACCTCGGAGGTATCGAAAGACATGTTTAATGTCATTCTAATGTCTTCGAGTTGGTGCGGAACTATATCTTGCAAGTAAATTAACTGAAAATGTAATATCAGATCGAGTGCAATTTTCAAGATACATCGGGACTCTAATTGCACTGAGATAAGGTATTTCAAGATCAAGAATTTCTTCATCGTCTTCACAAGGACGAAATGAGCCTTTCTGCACATCAAATGTTGAAGAACCATTTGAGTAATCAGGGGATGAGATTTGTCCATATAAAAGTTATGGACTCTTCAGGAGCACCAAATTCATTTTGTATTTTTCTCTTCCGAGAAATTTTGTCCTTTGAACAAATAGTTCATCCACACTTGAGGCGTATCTTAGACTCACCTATTGCTGTTTTGGCAACTTGTCCTTCAGGGACTGTAATCCTTGTTGGAACATTAACAGCAGGAATATATGATTTTACCACACCTTTAGTATCAGTAAATACATCCGGTAATTGATTTGCAACACTTTGCAAATGAATAATCTTTTGAATCTCTAGTTTATATTCATTTGTACGAGAATCAAATTGGGAAAGAGCTTTATTTGCCCAAGTAATTTCCTGTCGTTTCTCATGCATCACTTGTAAATAACATAGTTAGTGGAGAAGTCATCAAAATTAAGCCACCAACCTCCATATTCAACAAAAACGGTGGCTACCTTTTTAGACCAGAAAAGTATCGTAGAATTTTACAGCTCTTCTGTAGCTGTCAGGCCCCGCAGGTCTATGATGTTACATCTCTTGTCTTTTGTAGAGAGATGCTTCACAAGGGACGCCGTGAAACAATAGAGATGCTTTGTCCTTCCTTTTATAATTTTTTCTATAATAGAAGTATTCAGCTCATCTTCATTCGCATATCATCTTCTTCACTCTTCTGTAATTAGTCTGCATTCTTACTCTGTAATCTCTCTCTGCATTCTTACTCTGCAATGGCCCAGCAATCTTTTCGTGACCAATATATGAGGTATTCTACACCTTGTTCACTAGTTGTTTCTGCTTCTACTATAGGTGCTATAATGCAATACAATAATGATCTGACTAATAAGTCAGATATTGATACTATCTACGAGCTTATGAGTCTCGGTACCCGGTACTCATCAACCATTGTCGCATTTTCTCAACGACTACAATCCAAAACTTATGATGTTGACAAACTCAATGAGAAAATTTCTATCTTTCAGCGACTTCTTCTGGAATCTAACATGAAGATAGAAGTAATAAAGCAAGAGAATAGGAAATTAAAATCATTGCTTAAGTCTTCTTTTCGATTGCCTACTCCTTTAGATAGAGATGTCACGCAAATTTTTGAAGAGCATGATCGTTTAAAGAATGAGGCGAAGAGCTTCAAATTTCTGTAATTTTGTTTCGAGATAATAAAATAATATCTCACAAATATTCATATTGTGTTTCTATCTTCTGGTAGATGTTCTGTGTACTCCATTTTATTTCTCATTTAATAATACACATTTGTTACAAAACCGTAATATGAATCTGAAATACTAATTGCATTTAAGATATGATATTTCAGAACTAATAATTTCATTTATCTCCCCCTTGAAACCGAAAGGGTTTCTGATTTATATTTCAAATATGTGCAGTTCTTCTGATCTTTTCAGGAGTTCCAACAAGATTTAGATCATCAACATAAACTACAATAATAACAAATCCAGAATCTGATTTCTTAATAAAAACACATGGGCATATTGGATTATTTGCACATACTTCTTTCAATAAATATTCGCTAATACGTTTATACCACATGCGTCCGGATTGTTTTAACCCATATAAAGATCTTTCAAGTTTAATAGAATACATATTTCTGGATGTACTCAAATTAGAAGTTTCAGGCATTTTATATCCTTCAGGGATTTTCATATATATTTCATGATCCAATGATCCATATAAATATACAATGACCACATCCATTAACTGCATATCCAATCTTTTTGTAACTACCAAACTAATCAAAAAATCTGAATGTGATTGTATCCATAACAGGAGAGTATGTTTCCTTATAATCAATCTCTGATTTCTGCAATTTTCATGAGCTCTTCTAGAGCTTTAATGACATTTAAATCGTTTATATAAACTGCCATAAAAGCTAATATAAATACTGAAAATATATGGAAAATAGCTTGTTCCACATGCGTTTAGATTGTATTAGATCATATAAAGATTTTTGAAACTTGATAGAATAAGTACTTCAGGACTATATGCTTCATGCATTTCATATCTAGTGATCCATATAAATATGCAGTTAATCATGCATACCCAAAGTCTTGGTAACTATCAAGCTAATAAAAACCTCAATATAATTTTATCCACTTCAAAAGCATATCAATATTATTTCTGCGGGAAATCGATTCGTGATTTATATATCACATTTTCATTTCCTTTATACAAATACCCACTGATATTCAACAAGCATCACCTCTTAGGTGTTTGGACTACAAGTCCATATATATCACATTTTACTAGTGATATCAATTCTGCAGGAATTGTTTCTTTCTATTTTGGTCAATATTTTTACGTCGGTGTTCTTCGACGGTTCTTGGTTCACTTTCTTTATTACTTCTGGTAATATCAAGTGTCATAAAAATACATTGTCGACAATGGTTTTATTTCTATGCAGAATTTCTCCAATACTTATGAAATGTATCAAAATCTCGTTATTTTCAGGTACCTGTCCCTCTTCAAGAGAAGTCATTTCATGAAAAACCTCTTCAGGAGGTACTCTTCAGGAGATACTCTTCAGGAGTTTTATTATAAAAGAATTTTGTACAGAAAGTTTGAATGGATCTTATTGCTTGTTTTGTGGATACGGCCTCTTCAGGAGCACCAATTTCTTTTCTTTGTGCTTTTCTCTTTCAGGATGCTTTATCTTTTGTATCAACAGGTCTCACACACTTTTAGACATGTCTTATGTTCATTAGACTACTAAATTTCTTAATTGTCCTACAAAGGCTTCAATCCTCGCTGGGATTTTAGCAACTAGAATATGAGATATTTTTATCTTATTGCATCCATAAATTAATTATCATCTGAACTTTCAGTTCACCTATGATAATCAAGATAACGTCGAATTATTTCATTTTATTTGCTTCTAGCAAATTTTTCTTTCCACTCATGATGGGAAGACTTTATAGTAAAAAAATCTTCTGGTTTTTTTATAGACGTCTATATAAAAATTATTCGACTTATCATAATTGATTTCGGATGATCAAGACAATCATAAAAAGCATACAAATATTTCGAATCATATCATTTTTTATGCATCATAATTTTGATTTAATAGTTGTATAATATCATCTCAAAGATAAAGCTAATAGTTTTTCTAATACGAGCTTCTGGCCCGAAATCATAGAAGTACTATAAAAATATTAATTACCACATCCAATATCTTGGTTTCTTTGAAAACAATGTATCATTCTATTCTGAGAATGATATAAATCCAATACCATTCACTTCAGGGAATGATGTGGAACTAGTAGAATGTGACTAATGATTTCTTAGCAAAATTTCATTATTTTGCTTAGCCACTAGAAGACCATATATAAATTTAGAATATATTATGAAATTTTACACTCGATATTGCTACTTCAGGAGCACATTCAAGGCGTTCATTTTAAACATATATTCTTTAGTGGCTTTTCTCTACACAATTTCAATTATGCAATTTCAGGTGCATTAATCATAATGAGCTTTTGGTATACATATCACTCATTTAAACTATCTCACGAAATCAATAGATCCTTTATTATGAGATACTCAATAAAATTATTGGTTTAGAACAATACTTCAGGGATGCTCAATTTCTATTCCAAGATGAATCTTATCATCAGTTTAGAGCAATCCTTTAGAGATGCTCAATTTCTATTCCGAAATGAATTTTATCATCAATAATTCATAACAAGTATATAAAAAATAAATAAAATTTGTATATAAATTATGTGAATAAACATAGAATTTAATCAAGTAATAATAATGAATATAATCTTTAATACTCACCTTCGGGATTGCAAATAATATATTAAAAAAATTACTTGAAGTAGAAGACCACTACCTTCAGAATCGTCAGAACCTTCGTGCTGATAACGTGTTATAAAACTAATGAAAAGAGAGAGTGAAAGACAAAGAGAGAGAGAGAGAGAGACAAAGAGGAAATTGCAAGAGAAATAGTTGTTCTTCAATGCAAAACTTGATGCATATACAAGGAAATGATACCCATATTTATAGGAGTACAAAGGGGGGTAGGTGTAGCTTAAGTCACCATTGATGGCTAAAGATAGGTCTAAATTAATGGCTCAATAATTTTAATTAGTGGCTAAAGATTGGTCTTAGTTGATGGTTCAATGATCTTAATTAGTGGCTATGTGTGGTTATACAAATGTTTATGACAAAGGAAAGATATATAATATCAAAGTCCCATATATGGGAAAACTCATCTCATAAATAATCATATATGATAAAGGTCCAAAAAGCTTGAGTTGGTGGAAAAAGAAGCTTAATTATTTAATTAATATTTTAACACTTTTCTCACTTTTTGATCAAACTCTTATTTAATTTATTAACTCAACGGGTTGAATACTTACTTTAAATAATAATGTTAAATATAGTTTTAAAATGTGCAAATTTTATGTAAATTCTATATATAAAAAAAAAAAAAAGACTTACCATAAAAAAGAGATTTTTTTCCTTTGAATTTTACCCTTTTTTAAAGGGCTTACATGAGACTTGTAAATTAAAAATTTATATATATAATTTTTTTCATTTCACTCAGATGATCAGATGTGGATTGTGGAGTTAAAAATGAATTTTAAAAATAATTTATACGCTAATATCATTTGAAAGGATAAATTAATAAAAAGTGATGAACTGAACTATATAATTTTATATTCTAAAAATATAGATATGGAAATAAACTGGACCAAACATGGACCAGATGGCATGCATGCCAGAGGCAATTTAGGGATTTAATTTTTGAAGATAACCCAATCGATTCATGAATTATACAAAGATTGAAAGGAAATCTCGAATTATATTAAAAGATAAATAGAATCACACATATTCACGAATTGTAAGATGTGATTCTTCTCCTTGGGGATTCACGAATTGCACCCTAAGAAGCCCGAGTACAAAAGCAGCGAATGATAATCCAAACACTACGGCCGGCAACACTCCAATGTTAAAATGTCCAAAGATTACTAATGAAATGACTAAGAGTCCTATTTATAGAACTTATAACATGGAAACCCCTAAAAGGTCTCTAGAAAATTAAAATAAATAAATAAAGTAATTAAATAAATAAATATAAATAATAAAATAGATAAATTTCCCCATGGTGGCCGTTGCATGCAAAGCCCATGACAGGCTATAATAGTGCTTAGCCCACAGCTAGGCTAGTTATGGTCTGGTCCGCTGGCTGGCTACATGGCATGGCATGGTGCCATGCGTTGGTCTGATGGTAGGCATGACATGGCACTGTTCGTGGCTTGCTGATGGTAGGCATAGCATGGTGCCAAGCCTAGGCCTGATGGTGGGCACAGGGTGGTGCCGAGCTACTACTGTGGTGCCCAGTCAAGGGGCTTGGGTGGTGATCCAGCATGGGCTGGTAGCCTGGGCGATAGGCATGCATGGCCCAAATTGACGGTCTTGGCGCTAGGGCTACAAGGCACAAACTAGAGTCGTGCGTTGGATGGCATGGCTAGTGGGCATACCACTAACCTTGCTTACAAGGCACGGGCTGGAGCTGTGTATTAGATGGCGTGCCTGTGAGGGCACGCCACTAATCTCGTTGCGTGGTGCTGGGGCGAGCGAGCGCATGCACAAGGGGATGAGCATGCCTGCATGCAGGGATTGCGCATGGCCAGTAGCCTCTATGGGCTCTTGCTGCGTGTTCAGGCCCTGAGCTAAGGCATGCATACAGGCTAGCCATGTGACTATCCTGGCCTTCAAAGAGTTGTGTCAAAGTGTGGTCCCGGGCAATCTTCCTAGGGATTGTGACACGAGCATGCAAGGCGCTAGGCAAAGCAGCACGAGGTGCTACAACTCTTGGGAAAAATTAAATTCCCGAAGTGCGCCCAAGTGACTCGAACCTATGCCAGCCGGGTGAAAGAGAAACAAGGCAACCATTGGACTAAGTCCAACTGTTGTGTCGTATGGCAATAGACATAATAAATATACCTATTCTGAATAGTTTTCAGCAAACGAGGAGTAATAACTTTTCGTTCACATCTTTTGGTCATCTATAAATAGACCCATAGGCCTGCCAGTTGAGGATCTAGAATTCAATTGAAATTTTGAATTCTCTATGACAAGACAAACTGACTTGTTTTGGGTTTTATTATATTTAGGAAGTAAATTCACTTGTAACCCGTGTGCATACCGTAATTGCCCCTTTTGTTCCAACAATTTAGACATTTGACAAAGACAATGTTGTTCTTGGTTTACTCAAGGTCTAATAATGTTAAAAGTTTTGAACGAGGAAATGTAGTTTTTGCTTTGCTCGAGTTCTCAAGGGCTACACAACAAGAAACAGTGCACTTCCTTACCTTGAACCCACCTTGCTCGTGAGAATCTGCAATAAGATGAGATTTAGCTCTGCTTTTATCTCAAATACCAATAATATTTTTTGTTTAGTTACAAGACAGCGTTCTAATATTATAGATGATAAGCATTGACATGCACATCAATCATAAAAACAAATAATTGACTTGATTGTTTGTCAATTCAATGATTGAATCACCACTGGTCCACTACAACCAAACTCTACTTGTATTCCTAAAGAAATCCTTAAATGTGTAGAGATATTATATCCAGCTATTCAAACAGCTTTCTCCCCACTTCTAATTGACCCCTTACTTTAAAGTCTTCAATCACTACTCTATCTTCACCCATAATTTTTCCCACAAAATCAAAGAGAGAATTCTCCATCCACAAATAGACGAGCGTGTGTCATGAAAGTCATCGAATCCCTTCACAGCTTTGATAACCAGGGGTTGCCGTACTCATTTTAGATCACTATATTTTTGTATTTTACTGCCGTATCAAGATTTATGAGCAAAAAAGGAAGATTTTTATTTGGACCAGCAGGGTCAATAAGAGAAAAATTTATACTCCACGTGGAAGGAAGACAAATTCAACGCCCCAGGTGATTGTTGCCTTGACTACAGAAACAAAAAATAAAATAAAATAAAAGCATAATCCTTGTTGAGTTTCATTTCACAAAAAACAGAAAAACAAAACAAACTGAGAAAACGAACCTAACCCAAGTTTTATATACGAAGCTTGAACTCAAATAACCACAAACCACAGGAATCATGGACCATCATAATATGTGCATGAAGCACTAGCGAGGATAGAGCTCAGTAATTGAAACCTCATTTTGTGAGGCCTGGACAGAGCTCCCTTTGGATCTCTCTTCTGACTGATTTGTAATCCCTACGCTATGCTGCCGTCCAGATGACATCTCAGATTCCACGTTAGTGTGCATAAAAAATGCAGGTTGTGAAGGCACTGGAAGAGTGGTGGAGTGGCTATTGAGCATGACAACGACTGATGCCATGGTTGGTCTGTCAGCTACATTTTCTTGAACACATAGTAATCCAATGTGGATGCATCTCATTACTTCACTTGTTGAGCCAGGCTTCATTGTCGGATCTACAATATTTAAAGCTGCGTTCTCCCTCCAATTTTTCCATGCCTGTAAGATACAATACAAATAGACAGATAATATCAGAGAGAAGAATCTTCTATTTATGTATTTTGTTTTTGTGTGAAGACAAATGTTATAGCAATTACTGAAAAACGCAGGAAGAATGATTCTTACATAGCTTAGGAGATCCTCCACATTCTCCCCACTTCGAAAGCAATTGTTCTTTTGTCCACTCAATATCTTTAATAACAACACACCAAAACTATAGACATCAGACTTCGTTGAAAATTGTCCATGCATTGCATACTCTGGTGCCATATATCCACTGCACATTGACATCATGAAGGAATTGTAAGTTTTGTTTGAATAACAATAGATATCTCCATAATTATCGTCTAACCTCTCAGCTTTATCTCCATTTTTTAATCTGAATAAGCCTTACTGAGCATGTTAACCTTAATTCTATGACGCAAATGTAAATGTTAGCTCTCCTCAATCATGATACTTACTAGGTCCCCACAATTCTGCTTGTGTTCCCTTGCGTTTCATCTAATACAAACAATCTAGCCATGCCAAAGTCTGAAATTTTTGGATTCATATCTGCATCTAGAAGGATATTGCTGGCTTTAAGATCGCGGTGAATAATACGAAGTCGAGAATCTTCATGGAGATATAGAATCCCTCGAGCAACACCTCCTACGATTTTATATCGTCTTTCCCAATCCAAACGTCCACGTTTGGTTGGATCTACATATCCAAGAAAATTAGAAATTAGTAAAATGCTTCATGCAATTAAGTAAAACATGGGAGAACAAATTTCAACAAAACTTGTGGCCCAAAAATAATAGTATGCATACGTACAACATCATATGAAATCAGAAGTGCAAACATACCGAAAAGGAAGTGATCAAGGCTTGTATTTTCCACGAACTCATACACTAAAAGCATTTCCTTTCTTTCCAAGCAGAAGCCTAGGAGCCTAACCAAATTTCGGTGTTGAAGTTTGGCAACCAACAAGACCTCATTCTTAAATTCTGTATCTCCTTGCCTAGAATCTCTTGATAGTCTTTTCACAGCTATAACCTATCCATCGGAGAGTCTACCCTGGTAATATACAATAGTGAAATGAACAGAACTGTTAGAAAAATGGATAATTAACTTCTTCTTTTTCTCTCTAAAGGCAAGTGTATATTTAAAACAACAACCATACAAACGTTCATATGTCAAGCTACACTATTACAGACAAGTGGTTTTTTTTTGGGGGGGGGGGGGTGTTGGTTGGTGGTGGGGGGTTTCTTTTCCACTATGAAAGTCCAACAAACTTGGTGGAATAGAGATAAGGGGTATACTTCCATAAAGATTAGTGGAAGCCACCCACTGCCTATTAGAATGAGCACATTAAAATTATGATATCGATATATTTTCCTTAAACTCCAACTTTCAAAAGAGTTCAGTGTCTCTAGCTATGGGTTCTATGGTCCAGTCGGCACATTTTTCTGGTGCTTCTGCCGCATCGTGCCACTTGTGAGTCTCCAGCAATTGTGATTTTTGTTGTAGACCTTGCTTTGGCTTCCATGATGCCTGTGTACATTGCAGTTGCTTTACCTTGGTTTGGATTTTGACTTTTGATAAAGCTTGTTTTAACAAAAACTAGAGAACCATCATCTGATTTGCAAACAACTGCCGTAGTACTGCCAGTACTCCTTACTGCTACATCAAAAGTAAGCAAATAATGGCCTTTTGGAATAGCCTTTCAATTCAGTGGTTTAGTCAAATATTTATTGCCCCATGCTTTCCTATGCTATTTACAGTTGCCTGGAGGTAAGCGCGGCTGATGTGGCAAAATTCAAACGCACCGTTTAGTAGGAAAATAGAAACGTTGTGTTTGCCCCCAGCTCTCCCTCCCTCCCTCAGTTTCCACTTCCCTTCCTCTCTGCTTTTCTGAAGCCCTCGAGTTCTCCTTCCCTCGAAGATGACCTAGTAGAAGCCTTCCCTCCATCTCTTTCTTCGACACAGAACCAAGAGAGATTTAAGTGACACATATCTGAGCCGGTCCCGTGTGGAAGAAGAGTAGGATCAGGTTCTTCTTCTGAGCAAAGAATCTCATCTCCTCAAGCTCCGACTTAAGCCACTTAGAGAAGCGCACCAGGTTGGGGTTTTGGCCATGGAAGCCAATGTAAACATCACAGCTCCTGAGTTTGGCACTGGAAGTAGGAGAGACGGGTCCTTTGGTGAAGGAGATTCGAGTGATTGGAAATGAGAAGGAGAGGTGAGGGGGAGCCAGGTCACAGGTCACNGCGTGACGCCGCCGTGCTCCGCCACCTTTGACCACCACGAGGCGACCGTGAGTCTTCCAAGACCACGCCTAGCCTTTCTCAAGCCCAAACTACCACTTTATGTGGTGGACAGACACCGTACCGCCACGTACGCTCCTCCGACGCATGTTCGTGACGAACAACGAGCGACGCACGGGTTATCCCGTCGATGGTATAACCTTCTATCTCTAGTTATTTTACGTTTAAAATAGTTAGTTGGTTGGTTTGTGAATTGTGTAGTTGTATTTGTGGAATTCGTTGCGTAGTTGTGAAGCGAAGTGTGGTTGTGAAGTGTTGAGTTTGATTGTGTTGAATGAAGGGAGTGCATGTGAAGTGTACTCCGTGTTGTATGGTGACGCACCGTGTGATGTGCATCGTGTCGATGAGTATAGTGAAACCTCAAGTTGCCGTGGTGTTGCAAGTGCTCATAATATGACAATTGAGTTCAGAAGTGAAAATCTTAAGGACTTGAGTGTTCCTCTTCCAGCTGTTGTGCAGTTCCTCGTGTTTCGCGCTCTATTCTCATAGAACGCGACGATCGAGGTAAGTTAGCCTCTAACTTACTATCAGTTTATTGTGTATGTGTGATGGGTAAGGGAACTACAATTTATGTATGTATGTTATCGTATATGCCATGTCATGATATGTCATTATATGTTCATCTGTTACGTATGATTTAATATCTCATGAATAATTATCTGTTACATAATCTTTTCTGTCATACAATGATGTATGTTATAAGTATGCCATGTTAAGTATGCCATATGATACATGTATGCCATGAAATGTTTATGATTAAATCATATTATGCCATTTACAAGTATACGCCATGTTAGAAAAGTATATGATATTAAATAATATCTCATGCATTAAGAACGATAAGACATGTTATGATATGTATAATACGTGGGGCCACAACAACTGTGGAGTACGTATTATATTTATGTTATGTTATTTATAATGCGTGGGGCCACAACAACTGTGGAGTACGTATTATATTTATGTTATGTTACTTATAATGCGTGGGGCCACAACAACTGTGGAGTACGTATTATATTTATGTTATTTATAATGCGTGGGGCCACAACAACTGTGGAGTACGTATTATATTTATGTTATGTTACTTATAATGCGTGGGGCCACAACAACTGTGGAGTACGTATTATATTTATGTTACTTATAATGCGTGGGGCCACAACAACTGTGGAGTACGTATTATATTTATGTTACTTATAATGCGTGGGGCCACAACAACTGTGGAGTACGTATTATATTTATGTTATGTTACTTATAATGCGTGGGGCCACAACAACTGTGGAGTACGTATTATATTTATGTTACTTATAATGCGTGGGGCCACAACAACTGTGGAGTACGTATTATATTTTATGTTACAAGAAGTATGGGGCCACAACAACTGTGGAGCATACACTACATGAGACACAGCAATTGTGACATGTAGAATACGTGGGGCCACAACAACTGTGGAGTACGTATTATGTTTTATGTTACTTATAATGCGTGGGGCC
The DNA here is from genome assembly GCA_011037825.1 of Carya cathayensis. NCBI lineage: Eukaryota > Viridiplantae > Streptophyta > Magnoliopsida > Fagales > Juglandaceae > Carya > Carya cathayensis. The sequence goes on along the minus strand of QGSO01000487.1, from coordinate 129,963 downwards.
ACAACAACTGTGGAGTACGTATTATATTTTATGTTACATGAAGTATGGGGCCACAACAACTGTGGAGCATACACTACATGAGACACAGCAATTGTGACATGTAGAATACGTGGGGCCACAACAACTGTGGAGTACGTATTATGTTTTATGTTACTTGAATACGTGGGGCCACAACAATTGTGGAGTACGTATTAACGCATGTTATTAATCAAGACAATTGAATAATATTCCAAGTTTATGTTAAGTCAAGTTTCAGATCAAGTTCATGTTATATTATGCTCACGTACATGTTATGTTCATGTTCATGTTATGTTCCAAGTTCATGTTCACATCATGTTATGTTCACGTTTATGATATGTTCAAGCTCACGTTCATGCTATGTTATGTTCATGTCCATGTTATGTTTCACGTTCATGTTATGTTGATTGTTCATGTTATGTGTTAAGCTTAAGTTCATGCCATGTTAAGTCAAGTTCAGTTTACGTTTCAGTTCTGGTTAAATCATGCTATATGTCAAGTTATACTATGTTTATGTATGACTATAATTATGCATTTATGCTTTTACTGTCATGCATGCATTTTTAACCTGTGTATAAGTTTTATGTTAACTTACTGAGATTTGTAATCAAATCTCACTGTGGTAGTCCCAACTACCATTCCCCCCGAATGGTAGATCTTGTTACAGGACCCAAAGGAGAATTGGAATCTGACCAACTGAATACGGTCGACTAGGCCACGGTGCGATGTTGATGATGGTATAGTATTTAACTTAGGTTAATACTTGTACTTTTGGAGTTGTATCTCAAGTATTCTTTTGATCACAACCATTTTGGACTAGTGTGGTGATCACGGCTTTTTAGTATGTTTTTATGTATGAAATATGTTTCAAGTATTTGGGATATTTTTAGTTTGGTGCATAGTATTGCTAAAGAAAAAAATTATCCGCTGCGAATATTGCATAATGCTAGATGCATGTTAGGAACATTGCATCTTATATGTCATGAACGGGGGCAGGTAACCTTGTGTTGCATGTCTCGACGCTTCAAATGTCCGTTCAATCCCAAGCGGAATTTGGGGGCGTCACAAATGATCTCCAACCCGAGACCAAGTCGACTTTGGGTCATACAAATCCAAAAAAAGCTATTTACAGTTGCCTGGAGGTAAGCGCGGCTGATGTGGCAAAATTCAAACGCACCGTTTAGTAGGAAAATATTAGAAACGCTGTGTTTGCCCCCAGCTCTCCCTCCCTCCCTCAGTTTCCACTTCCCTTCCTCTCAGCTTTTCTGAAGCCCTCGAGTTCTCCTTCCCTCAAAGATGACCCAGTAGAAGCCTTCCCTCCATCTCTTTCTTCAACACAGAACCAAGAGAGATTTAAGTGACACATATCTGAGCCGGTCTCGTGTGGAAGAAGAGTAGGATCAGGTTTTTCTTCTGAGCAAAGAATCTCATCTCCTCAAGCTCCGACTTAAGCCACTTAGAGAAGCGCACCAGGTTGGGGTTTTGGCCATGGAAGCCAATGTAAACATCACAGCTCCTGAGTTTGGCACTGGAAGTAGGAGAGACGGGTCCTTTGGTGAAGGAGATTCGAGTGATTGGAAATGAGAAGGAGGGGTGAGGGGGAGCCAGGTCACAGGTCACAAATTTGAGCTTTGCATCAGTTGGGTCATCCGAATACTCATATTGGTCGGATGGGGGAGTATACAAGCTGCTTGGAATGTCGTCGGACGGCGAGCCCCAGTATGAGACTGGCGGTGATGGAAGGGTAAGGGGAGTTGGGTTTTCTTGTGATGAAAGGGTAAGGGGAGTTCTTTATGTTTGAAGGTAGTTCTGCATAATTTGATGCTGCTTCTTCCATTGCCGCGGATGAGTCCCTGAGGCTGAACCTTGACATGTGCACTTGCGTTGTTGTTGTGGACGAGGATCTCGCTTTGGGAGCTAGGAAATTTTGAACTTCTTAGTCGAAACCAAGAGAGACGAAAGTGTAAAAGAAATGAACCTAAGAGAAAAACCAATCGAATAGATGATAGATGAAATTTGTAAAACAAACTACACGAAGAGATGATGGACGAAACTGTAAAAGAAATGAAGTTTCTCTACGACAATACTCTGTTTTGGTTTCTTTTTCCTTATTTCGAGCGTTTTGCTTTTTTTTTTTTTCTTTTTTTTTCCTGATGTAAAGTCAGTTGACTCCCTGTCGCTTGCATCACTCGACTATACGTAGAAGAATTGATTTGCTTGTGGATTGATCCGCCTTCGGCTCCTTTAATGGCAATTTTTGTTCTGTTCGACTATGAAGCCAATATGCTGGTTGTTAAGGCGAGGGCAGAGCAACAGAGTAACTATTTAGCATTAGAACTATTGATGCTATTGTTGGCCTGTCGACTGGGTCATCCTGTACACAAAGTAATCCAAAATGGAGACATCTAATGACATCATTTATCGAGTAAGAATCCCTAGGATGGATCCAACAACTTCAAGGGTGTTTCATCCCACCAATGTTTCCAAGACTACACCAATTGCTCAAGCATGGTTCTAATGTTTGAAGTCTAGAACGAGTCTCAAGTGAACTCTGTCTAATATTCGAGTAGAAGCAAATTCATTAATTAATGTCGATTTATATATTCACGATATGCATCAAGGTACGTAGTAGTTGGAATAGTTTTAGGGAAAGTGTATGAGGTTAAGTTAAGTTGAGTTGAATTGAGTTGAATAAAATATTGTTAAAATATTAATTTTAAATATTATGAGTGTATTGGAGTTTGAAAAAGTTAAATTTTTTATTATATTTTATATAGAAATTTGAAAAAGTGTATGAGGATTTAAAAAATGTGTAATGATGAGATGGAATGAGTTGAGGGGAGTTTGGGTTCCAAACGGGAAAGTGTTTCCATGGTGTTTAGATATTGTATATTTTGTGCCTTTTTTTAATATTTAAAAATATATATAAAATACATGATACATCTATCGGTGCACACCGTAGTCCCCATTGAGGAACCCATATTTTCAACATCATATATGTATAGGAGAATGAGGATGTGACTATCAAATATGTACATCAACAGTATTTACTCATATATTTTTATTTTTTTAATAGTTAAAAAAGTCATTATTAGTAAATTTATATATTTTTTTATTTTTTCTTAATAGTTAAAGGTGTTTAAAAATAATTAAAATATAAAAAAAAATTATTTATATTAGTTTGCATCCTAACACTGTTCATGTGTATGGAGTTTCTTAATTTCTACATTGACGATGGACTTTACCGTTTATACTTTGAAACTTTCAAAGGAAGGAATGATTGATCTTTGTGGGAGTGCGTGTATATACTTTTCCCAAAGAACTGTCAAAGGAACGTGAGTGGTAGAGAAGCATGGACCTGAATGGCTCCTAGGGTGAGTGTGTCTATACTTTTCCAAGGCGGTTGAAGGGTGGATCAGCCACTAGCCCATCCATGGGGCCACTCATTTATTTTAAATTGACTGCCATGGCCCCGCAGAAGATATAAAACAAGAGCTCTGACCTTCCAGATCGAACTTTGCAAGTGAAAAGGAAAATAATTTGTTTTCCGGATAGGGATCGAATGCTTTGTTGAGTTCATAATAACAAGACCGAAAAAACGATTTGATTCAATCGATTTAAATTGAATTAGTAAGAAATCATCGAATCAATTTTATTGTACTTTTTTAATCATTTATTGAATTCCTTCCATCTATATATTTTGGTCGATTCAAACCGATTTGAACTATTTCCCACCGATTAAAAGTTGTAATTATTTTTAAATTATATAATATATTTTTTTTTAATTTCTTGTATAAAAATAGAATTAAATATATATTAACTTTTTCATCATTACATTCAATAAGAATTGTATAAAAATTGACAGAAAAAATGTGTAGTTATTTATTTACTTTAGTTGAACAAAAAATTTAGGAGATGAATAAGTATTTTATATTAAATTTGTGATTGTACGAAAAATATCTATATTTGCTATGTGTTTATAATTTAAATACATAAATGGCATATTTATTGAAACTATTTAAATTCATATTATATTTTTGTTGAAACTAATCAATAAATTTATATTTTATAGTATTTTATAAATGATATAAAATGCTTGAGTGACACTATATAATTTTTAATACTTTTTTATCAACATTTAAATAATTGATTAAAAATTGCCATCAATCACCTGATTCAACTTCTTGAATTGCTCATGAATTAATCATCGTCCGATTCCAAATTTGATTATGAGTTTTCAACTCGACAATACAAAAGAGAAGCCCAGCTTCTCTTTTGATTTATTTTTTTTCTTGCTTTGATGTTTGGCTCCAGTTTTATATTTTATCTTTTTTGGCTTTCACCGTTTTTCCTTCTTTTTCATTTTAGACTTTTCTTTCAAGCTAAGTTTTATTTTTCCTGGGTGAGATCGTTCAGACCATTCGGTTTCATTTTCATTTTTCTGAATTTTATTTTGGTTCTGCTAGGGTGAAGTTCTAAAGATTGATTCGAACTCAAACCCAGAACTTCACCTTTGCATTGAAAAATAAAAAATAATTTGAATTAAAGTTGATAGAATATGTGGCTGGGAAGCCATGAAAATGTACCAGAAAAGTTTATTCACTTTGTTTAATCCGTTTCTAGAGCTAAGGTAGAGATGGACGGCATTGTAGAGCTCATTGGTGTTGACTCCATCGATCTCGGTGAAGTCAAAGTAGCAGTAGGAGGAGAACTAGTAGACTGAGGGCGGTGCAAAGGGATGCAACGAGGAAGAGAGGGGCAGGCGATGCAAATGAGAAGGTAAAAGGGTTGCGCTACATACGACCGTGATTCTATGTGTTGGAGTGTATTTTTTTTACAGTGTATTTTGATACGTGGAGTTAGTTGAATGGAGGGTTATTTTTGTGGAATTTCAGCCCGACGACTAGGAAGCATTTCTCATAACACAAACTTGAACGTGTGGAATAAATGGTACCGATGAAGAAAGTTCAAACATTTAAGAACAATCTTTTTCACAGGATCAATGGATGGGAGTGGGTCCAATTGCAAAATGCCCAAACAGAATCCCTCCACGCGTGGGTCAAGAGGCTGGATTGGCTCCGGACCATCTCGGCCTCTCCCGCTAATGAGTGCGGGTCTAGCCCTGAGGCTACCCAAACGAGACCCCATCCCCTAGTGGCAAAGGGACGATGACATCCCCGAAGGGCTAAAAGAGGAGGGTGCAGTTTGAGGTGTCTCTACCTCTTCTTCGGAGAAGTACGGGATAGTCCTTGGACTACCTGACTTGACCACAGGACCTCTTCCAAGGAAATGCATCTCGCAAGGGAATGCTCCCAGGCAAGGGAAAGCTCCCCTGAGGGAATGATGATCCTCTCCCGAGGCAACACTCCTCGTGAGGGAAAGCTCCCGTAAGGAAATGAACAAAAGCTCCCTTGAGGGAATGACAAAGCTCTCCCTGTGTAAGGTGAGAGACTAACTACACCATCCACGAAGACCCTGGAGTCCCACCATGCCAAATCGACAAGACAAGTAGGTAATTGTCAAACAGAGTATATATATATTTGAACTTTGATTTTGTAGCATGTACAATGAGCATTTGGGCGAGCCCGACTTATGCACCGCTTGGGCCCCTCGCACCAAGTGCCAGGGTCAAAGGGGCGCACATGATCTTTTCGCGTGGCCCTTGTCAGAGTATTTGGGCGAGCTCGTATTATACACCGCTCGGCCTCCTCTCGACAAGCACTAGGGTCAACGGGGCATGCATGATCTTTCCGCGTGATCCCTGTCAGAGCATTTGGGCCATCCCAACTTATACGCCGCTCGGCCCCCTCTCGTCAAGCGCGAGGGTCAATGGCGTGCGCATGATCTTTCTGCATATCCCCCGTCAGAGTATCTAGGCGAGCTCGGCTTATGCGTCACTCGACCCCCGTCAGAGCATTTCTGCGAGCCTAGCTTATACGCTGCTCGACCCCCTTTCGCCAAGCACAAGGGTCAAAGGGGCGTGTATGATCTTTCTGCGTGGCCATGTTAGAGTATTTGGGCGAGCCCGGCTTATATGCCTCTCGGCCCCCCCTCACCAAGCGCAAGGGTCAACGAGGCGTGTATGATCTTTCCGCGCAACCCCCGTTAGAGCATTTGGGTGAGCCTAGCTTATACGCCGCTCGACCCCTCTCTCCAAGCGCGAGGGTCAACGGGATGCTCATGATCTTTCTGCGCGGCCCCAGTTAGAGTATTTGGGCTAGCTCGGCTTACGCACCACTCGACCCCCGTCAGTATATGTAGGCGAGTTAGGCTTACTCGCCGCTCGACCTCCGTCAAAGTATTTGGGAGAGCTCGGCTTACACGCCACTCAGTCACATCTGAAGATTCAGAGCTGGTTCAGCCTCAATGCACCACTCAACCGTCTCTTGCTTACCTCGCTTTGCGCGGTCGACCCCTATCCCGCCTATCCTGGCTCGGAAACCTTCACTGCTTAGTTCAAGGAACGATCGAATGAGGACCTGTTATCGAAATTTAATTCTCCATGGACAAGGATGGATCAAATTGGAGGCATATTTTATTCTTAAAGATTCTCAATGTCAGCTTTTTAGCAAAGTTGCCCTTAAGAATCGCGGGCATCTGTTAGGGGTGATTTTTGTCCTAGGCCCATGAGGGCCTTCAAAACCTAAGCCCACCAAGGGGGCTTCACTAGAGGACGAAATAGGGAGAAATGAGGGAGTACTGGAGAAGGAAATGAAAGAGAAGGGAGAAAGCAATGTCAAGCCTACGGGTAGGGGATAGGAGAAAAGACATAAGAGGTAAGGTGACGTGACATAAAGAAGGAAAAATGAGAGAGACAGACAACTAGAAGAGGATCTTTTATGGAGTTCTGAGCAGCTGGACTTTGGATTCGAGACTTCTTCTGGGATTGACAAGGGAACTTTTCGAGGGATTCTGGGCCAGACTTCTGAGAGGCTCTACCAGATGGCTTCTTCAACCTTCAAACCTGACATCTAGCGACAGTGTCCAAACCGGTGGAGTGATTTGCAAATCAACTGTATAGCAAGGATGAGAGATCCCGAGAGACTGTAAATAAAACTTATATAGTGGATTCTTCCCTCTCCAAGCCCCTGTGGATATAGGCCTAGTGCCAAGCCATGTAAATCCGCATGTCTAATTCTCTCTATTTTCCTTGCATTCATGCATTGTTCACCACCATGGCCATGAGCATGGACTTCGTACAATCACATCGGACCCGCCAGGGCGCTTACACAGCCTCGTCCTGGCCTTGCTCCACTGGGCTAGAACATCATGGACCCAGGCTCAACGCTGCCATAGGAGTGTCGTATGCGTATCGAGTGAAGGCCAGGACCAGCTGAGCAACCCGGCCCAAGGGCGTATAAAACATGACGTTAACAACCTCCATTTATTTTTTTGGGTCACTAACTTTATATATCTGACCAAAGGAATATAATAGCATAAAGCGAGGTAAAAGAAAGGCATGAGCAGTGGACCATGAGTCCACTATATCTAATACATGGACCATTTAGTTAATTAAAAGATTAGTTGGATCACATATTTGAGTCTTCTAGTTGGATTAAACCAGATTCCCACATTTCAGAAAGACCAGATTTCCACATTCCAACAACGCCCAAACATCCCGAACCAAATTTCCACATTCTAGAAAAAAAAACACATAAAAAAATAACAAAGACAAAGAAAAAGGAAAAAAAATGTTTGGCTTGGCTTACCAGGAGGCGATGGGCCACAACGATGGCAGACGACGATTATTATTTTGGGTAGCAGTTGCTTGATAAACTTGCCAGTAGACTAATGAAAGCTAAAATTATTGTTGAACTTTTATCAAATTTTAATTTTGTTGAGCCCATTGGTAACTCTCTAATCCTAAATAAGTGTTTCAGAAAATGAATGCATTTCTCTATATTTACAAGTTTGCCATTAAAGCCACAGGCTTAACTCATGTTGGGCTTATTTTTATAAGGCCTGGTTTATTTCAGAATTGTTATAATGCTTTAAGGTGTGAGCTTATTATTTCAATTAATAGTCCCATTGTCTATTTGTTTTGTTTTTAATAAAATTATTATGTTATATTTTAAATAGAAATTAAAGATTTTAATTATATTATTTAGTATTAATTTTAAAAATTGATTTTAGTAGTATTTTAATGAAGGAATTTATACTATATCATTCATTATTAATTTTACAACTAGATTTCAATTATAAATAGTAAGTATTTCATTTTATTTTAAATGCTTTAATCTGGTTAAGTCTATTTTATTAAAAGAGATTAAACGATTGGCTTTGACAGATTTTATTATGTACTAAGTTATGAATTTAAAAGAAATATGTTAAGGATATTTAAGTGATATTAATATTTATAATTCAAGAAAGTAAATATATTTTAAGAATTTAGTTTTTCATGACTTATTTTAATGAAGTTGAATTAGCCCACGTATAAGTGGATGCAGGTGATAATAATTAAGCGAAATATACATCTTATATTATCCTAAGTCTAAGCCTGCAACCCGGCCCGCCCAAAAGCTTTTTTGACCCGATCCAACTAGACCCAGTTAGCTCATTGACCAAGAACGACCCGACCCGTTTAATTCGGGTTAAGTTTTTTTTTTTTTAAAGACCTTGATAAGTCCGTTTTTTTAAGACCTAGATAAGTCCGTCACATTGAAGGGATCCCTCTTCTACGTTAAATCCAAACAATAGGCTTCAGCGAGAGACGAACTCTTAGCCACGCGAAGCCAATTATTGAAGCAATGTTTAAAAAAAATGAAAAATTTCAAGATTTAGTTCAGTCCTCCGATCTATCTTCTCTCTTCCCCCCTCTCTATATTTTCGATTCCCACAGATGAATAAAAATAAGAAATTTCAAAACCCCAGACCCAAGAATCGAAGAACAATAATGTATAAAGGGAAAAAGAATAATGATAATAACAGCAACAATGAGCTTCTGATCAGAATAAACAAAGAATATTTAGGGAAACTCTGTGGCCTCTGTGTAGAAGAAATGGGTGGCAGTTGTAATGACTCCCAACGTAGATACCAAAGATCAAAAGAATCCTTTTCAAACTACCCTGCAATTCGAAGTAGTAACTCCGTAATCTACTATTTCACAAAACAAAGGGCGTTTAGAAGGAGGCAACAGAAGTAGGGTCTTCCAGAGAGAAGCTCAATCGACATGATCATGTTGTAACTTGAATAGGCATGTATCATACTTGAGCAAATGCTCTTCAAATATTACCTTGTGTCAGTTGCTTTCGTACTAAGAGATACATAAAAGGCTGTTAATTATTAGCTAATTTTAGAATATGAACAAGTCTGTAGTCTCATCCTATTATTGTACGTATACGTATTCTCAGGCTTTGACGGGGATCGATCAATATCTTGATCGGTGCGTGTTGTCTAGTTTGTACTAATACTTTGAAAATTTCTTTTTCGTTGGAAGAGAAAATGATTTGTGGTTTTTTGACTTGGTACGTAATTCTTTGTCTATTGGTTGGATATATTTAGGTTCTTGGTGCGAGCACATCAGATGAATCGTAAGTATTGAATCAAGAGTCAGAGAAGACTAAGAAAGAACTACAGCCAGCCTCGTTTGCAGTTTTATAGACTTTGGCAAAAAGAAGAGGAAACCGTCTAAGGGAGGTGGAGCTTTGGCTCCTTCCTCCCTCCCCCAACCTTTTTCTTTCCAGTTTTCGTTTTGTTTTGTGATGAGCCTGCTTGTTCTCTTATGTTATTAAAACCTGTTTTGGCTGCGGTTTGGCGGTTTGTAAGGCCATCACCAGAGGCTGTGTCCCGAGGACTCTACTTTTTATTTCACCCTGTTGGGCGGAGATTTATTTCATTCTGGGGGTGGAGGATCTCAGTTTCTTTTGGCCGATGTTTCTGACTATTTTGGTATAGTCTTCTGTGGGGACATCTCAAGGGTTACAATGTGAGTTTTGGTTAGGGTGTCTAGCCTCTGGAGATGAAGGTTTCGCATGCTGGTTGGGGTGCTTCCCGCGGGGTTAAGGAGCTCTGTTTTAACCATGGAAAACAGAGGGTTGTTTCGGGTTGTATGCTGAGCTGCATGGAGGGTTTTAATGCTATTTCTAGGGAGGAGCCCGACTGCAACTCATGGAGGATACTCCCATGGATGGTGGCTGAAAATCGGTTTCCCAGTTTTTTTTTTCCTTTTTCTTTTGGTTGTTTGTTCTGGTTGCCCTGTTTTTGGCTTTGGGTGTCTGTAATAAGCCTCTCGTTGGCTCTATGTTTGGTGGGTTTTAGTATAGAGGCTGGTTTCATCTCTGGTTTAGTTTTTGCCGTCCATAGTGGTGGTGACGGTGACAGAGACGAAGTGTTGTTTTCATTTTCTTTTTCTGTTATTAAGTTCTGCTTGGCTTGCATTTTCGGTGGTTGTTTGGCCACCACCTGTGGCTGGGTCCCAAGGCCTCTACCTTATTTTTACACCCATCTGGGCGGTCAGATTTTCACTTGGGGGTGGAGGTTCTTGGTTTCGTTTGGCCGAGGTTCCTGACTATTTTGATATAGTCTTCTGTGGGGACTTCTCAGTGGGTTACGGTGGCCACCCCTTGGAAGGTGGCCAGATATCGAGCGTCGCAGTGTTCGAATAACGGCTGTTTTCGTCTTCGATTTTTAGTCCTTGCCAGCCCTTTGTGGAGGATGGTTGGAGGTTATGGGCTGGTGAGAAGCTTGCTGCCAGCTTTGGTTGGTTGCTATTAGAAAACTCTTTTGCAGAAAGAGAGTGACGAAGCGGCTTGAAGGTGAAGCGGTTGCTGTACTGCAGGCTAGTGGGGTGCTGCCAGAAAACCATGTGCAGTTTTGGTTGGGCAGAAGGCTAGTGGGCATATGGCCTTAGGAGTGCTTTTTGTGTTTTATGTTTGTTTGTTTCAGTGGTCTGTTAGTTTTGTTTTTTTTGTTTTTTTTTTTTTTTTTGAAATAGGCAAGTACCTCTCCTCTTTTGGGGAGGAGGGTTGTGAGTCATCCCCTTCTTTGAAGGGTGATGGTTGGGTAGTTCCTCTCCTTCTTTGGAGGGTGGGGATGTTTTGTGTTTGTTATTCTCGCAGACAAGCCGAGATGGACACTTCTGTTTAACAGAGTCTTGCATCTCAATACGGTGTTGTCTTTGGAGAGCTTAGAAGTTTTAGACAATGTCCGGCGCAATGAAAGTTGTGTGCGGGGGAGCGTACAACCGATGGTTAGTTGGCTTGTAAGCGGGGCTTGTTACCCGGTGTTATTGGTCACAGCTGTAACTTCCTTCTTTCAGTAATGAATTGAAGTCTATTTCAAAAAAAAAAAAAAAAAGAGTCAGAGAAGACTACAACCTTAGCTTTAGGAAAAATGAAGTTTAAGTGCTCCGATGGTATACAACGATTGTGTATTTTGTGTGTGTGTGTGTTTTTTTTTTATATATATATAAATAAAATATATAAATCTATCGATGCACACCATAGTCCTTGTAGAGGGACCCTATATGTATAAAGTTTCTTAATTTCTACATTGACGATGGAATTCACCGTGTATACTCTGCAACTTTCAAAGGAGCGAATGATTAAGACGTGAGTGGTAGAGAAGAATAAGAAAAGTCAGCCAAAATAATAATCATATCTAGATACCTAAATGATAATTAATTAAACATGGACCTTAATGGCTCGGTTGGCCGATCAGCCACTAGCCCAACCATGGATTTAGGCAGATTCAAATCGATTTGAACCGATTTCCACCAATTAAAAGGTTGTAACTATTTTTAAATTGTCTAACAACTACTTTTTTTTTCTCATATAAAAGTATGGTAGAATTAAATATATATTAACTTTTTCATCATTATATTTAATAAGAATTTTAGAAAAAATGACAAAAAAAAAAGTGTAGTTATTTATTTTCTTTAGTTGAATAAAAAATTTAGGAGATGAATAAGTATTTCATATTAAATTTTTGATTGTGCAAAAAATACTGCATTTGCCATGTGTTTGTAGCTTAATGGTTTTTACCTTATTCATATATGAGGCAAAAACAAATTTGAGAATTGATGTTAAATACATAAATGACAAATTTATTGAAACTATTTAAATTTATATTATATTTATTAAAGAAAAAAAATCTATTCATAAGCCTCATACACCATACACCACTCTTTTTATTATTTTTTATATTTTTTTCTCTTACTAAATATTTAGTGTATGAATGATTAGTAAAATAATTCAATTCTTTTAAGAAGAATAAAACTAAATAAAATTTTTTAAAAAAATAAAAAATTGTATGGTGTGTGGTGCGTAGGGCTTCTGAATAGCAAAGCGCTTTATTAAAACTTGTCAATGAATTTATATTTTATACTCTTTTATAAATGATATAAAATGCTTGAGTGACAACACTACATAATTTTTAATATTTTTTATCAACATTAAAATAAACGATTCATGCCACGACTCACCCAATTCAATTTCTTGAATTGCCCATGAATCAATCATTGTCTGATTCTAAATCTCATTCCAATTTTTCGAGCCGACCAAATTTCAATATTGTCAGAAGAAACACTTCATCAAGAACAAAAATCCCTTTCAAACTCATAAAACAATGTGATACAGTCACAAATTTAATATAAAAGGCTTGCAGTGTTTGAAGCAAGGCAAGCCGCCCATTATCACGATCAACAGCCAACAGCGTCACTCTTGCTCTTCTACCTTCGCAGCTATGTGAAGCTCTATTGAAAAAACAAATGATAGGATCGGCATTGTAGGAAGAAATGATGTGTTCCTAGTACAGAGTTTTATATAAACTGTGTTTATAGAGACTGGATTTTGCATTTTCTTGTAACCCACAAAGCTTCATTATACAATATGCAGATTAATCTATATAATTGGAGTTCAATTAAAAAAAAAAAAAACTGGGAAAAAATATAACGGTCAAGTGGGAGTTCGACTGCCAACATTTCATTTTAAATTTAGGAAGAAGCGTCCCCAAAGCTTGACAGATCTGTACGACCCAAACGATTATCGCACGTACTCGATGTTATCTAGTGAAGGTGAAGAATAGACTCTGGATATGTCAGTTTAATATAATGCTTGTGCTTCTATGTCATCCGCTAATTAAAAATATCGTACGACAGGACAAGATTTGTTTTCTTGCGAATTTTCCTTTTCAAGAAAATCTTTAGGTTCTTTTACTTTACCTGTCTTGAATGTGTAACAACAGAAATGATTTGTCAACGGACAGTATATTATGATCCCAACCCCCTTTGGATATGCCAAAGAATGAACCAAATGCAAGATTCCTTAGTGAATATTGACAGGGAATTTTGGAAGAATTCCCAACCTCCAAATTCGTATTGAAACTCAAGAAATCAAGAAAGTCTTACACAGGCCATGCACTGCTTATATACATGCAGAGCATGAAAGAATCCCAAAACGCACGACCACAAACACAAATTGCAACTACTATCTCCTCACAGATGAAACGCACCGATTCATTAAAGCAAAACACAGAGTCAAACAAAACTAAATGACCTTGACTCACAACCTACTTATACCAAAACGCAGAATATTATTAACCACAACACTCCTTCAAGTTGTATGCTTCCTAACTGGGAAGTAAAAGTCGTTACTAACCATCAATTCCTTCCCTGCTATACAGCCTCAATGCTTCTCTCCTCTTCACGAGCCAGTCCCTAAGCACCCGTGACATAATAACTTCACGCATTTCAATTTGCTTATTATAAAAGTAAACTTCCTGTCTCTACCTTTCTTAGGCAAAAGCAAACATCTCATACACATCTTTGTGGATATAAATAATATATTCTTAAACATTTCAAGTGGTTGAGTACAAAATCATAAGTAACAAACAACTCATCGCCATATGAAAAGTTAAAATAAATCTAAAAGTAATAAATAAAGAAAAAGCACATATCAGACAACATAGCTCACAAGATTCAAAAAATGTGCTTCGATCTCATTTTCTCAAATTTCTCTACAACCAAATAGAGAAACTTAAATTATATACTTGTAAAAACAAAGTTAGATTATTAAAGAAGGAAAATACAGGTTAAAAAATAGCTACACAAAGCACATTGCGATTAAAGAATTCTAAAAGTCTAACCCACCATAAAAATGTAATACCAAAAGCAGAACTAACAACCATATTGAGATCAGCAACCTAACAAAAAAATCCAATGAATCCTTGGCGTTACATCCCCAATTCCTCAAATTAAAAAATCCAACCACTGAATATGAACACAAACGTGAGTAAAAATCTGTATGTGTGGGTCATGTAGAACTCACCGCGAAGGGATTAGCCTCCTCGTCGAAAGGATTGGAGTCGTAGTGACTCATTACTCGGGACCTAGAGAGAGCGAAAAATAAAGATAAAATCTTTAGTCATAAAACCCTAATATCTACAAGTTTCTTTAAATCTAAATAGAATTGAGAAAATAGAGGAGCAAAAGAGAAAGAAATCAAAGGCAAATTTTGGAAAACACGGACTTGACGTGAATGGTGCCTCTGAAGGAGCAGAACGAGAACTATAAAATCCAAAACACAAACTGAAGAACCAACCCACTATGACAAGGACAATAGAAAACCATACCCAATGCGTGATTGAGCTGAAATATTGCATATTTCATACATTTAGAACCAACATATTTTAATCATTTCATGATATTATTATTGATTTTAGATGAAAAATAATAAATAAGCATAAATACGAATTGTGATTTTTAATTAATTAATATCATGTTTATGCTTAATTTTATAACTATAATTTAATTGGACAAAATTTACTCACATATACAACATATTTTTTAGAATCTATTTTTTCTTTTAATTTATTTTTGAGTGTGTTATTTCCTCTCCTTATTTTCATTTTAAATAAAACTCACATGGGACCGGTTGAAACTTATAACCAAAAGCACATCTAACTGAGAGAAAATATAAAGAAACATGCGGAAAGAGAAGCATATGGGAATGACCTTTTGAAAAGTCAGCCCTCCTTTCTTTGCTTTGGACGCACATGGGGTGAAGTGAGACGCTGGCCACCACAAAAGTAGCACTTTCACGCTACTGCATATGCGTGAAAGACTAATGAAGAGGTTTCCGTTTGGGGCTGGGGGAGCAAGAACGAGACAGAGAAGGTGGAGAGCTACAAATTGGGCAAGAGGGAGCAGAAAGAAAAAAGAAAAAAGAAAAAGAAAAAGAGAAACAGAGAGAACTACGGACCGCTGGACGAAACAATGGGGGTTTTTTGCTTTTCTATGCTGGGACGCAAGATAGACCAGAAGGAAAGGAGATACCAAAAAAAAAAAAGAGAGGAAGATAAATGAATAGAGGAGAAAGGGAGAGAGAGAAAAACAGGGAATGACGGGGAGTGAAAACGGAGGGAGGAGAGGATTTGTTTTTCCTCGTTGGGCGCTTGGGCGACCCAAGAACTTTCGTCTGACGTTGGGACTCACGTTTGAGCGTGACGGAACGCAACGGAAGCTTGGGCGAAGCACTACAAGAAAAATGGTTTTTTGTGGCTGCGGTGAAAATAATATTCGCAATCAAAATTGATTATAAATACTATTTTCACCGTAATAAATTGGCCACAAAAGATCATTTTTTTTAAGTGACGTTGGGTGTGGATGAAACCAGGAAGGAGGGGCGTTTGAAGAAACCTAAGAGAGAGAGAGAAAAAAAAAAAAGTTTTGGATAGAGACAAACGCACAGACGCAAGGGACTTCTTTTGGGCTCTTCTCTCCACTTTTGCTCTTAATTCTATTTTCTTGTATTGAATTTTATGTTTTATTTTAGTTTTATTATAGAGTATATTTATTTGATTTTCATGATTTTTGTGATGAATATGGTTGACTAAATTTCCATACTAAGGTTAGAGGTAAAATTTAATAGTTTAGACATTATTTTCGTATCAATATTAGAATTTATTTTGTGAGATTGATTGATTGAAGGATTTTATTATTGGATATTTTGATTGTCTACATATTTATATTGATTTATTGTAATTTTTTAATACAGTGAATGCTTGAAAAATAATCTCTGTAATATTTAAATGAGTTTGTGAATATTATAATCATCAATCATTCATACTTTATCATTAGTGACTATTTTTCTCTGTTAAATATTACAATATCTGTATACTTACAGGTAAAACTGTAGGAATAGATAATGAACAGAAAAACTCAGTTACAGAGGACATAAGGTAAGAGATGTGAAAAATCAGTCGGGCAGCACACGGGACGCACGAAGCAGACAACACAGAAGTGAGGGGCAAAAGAGTAATAACAGTCTCTCAGACAGGGACAAAATAGTCTAGATGGTAGATACATTGCTTATTCTCTGTATTATAGTCTGGTTGAGGGGAAAAATAGGAGAGATAAATGGTAGCACTTTTATTTCTCACCCTTATGATCAGTCATCAATTATAGATAAATGGTAGTGTATATAATATTTTGATTTACTGATCTCCTCTTAATTATAAATTATACTCCATTAATCTATATGAATAGAGAAATTATCAAATATTCTTTTATGTTGGTTGTAATAAGAGAAAATGTTAAATATCTCCATAGAGTAGAACCCATATAATTTTGATCAACACCAAGCCAAAATTTAGGCACAATAATGCTCAAAGGCAGCAAAAACGACGAGAATAATCGAGAAAAACACACCCCGAACCAAGAAACATAGACCACGACCAAAGTTTTTCTTTCAGAAATAATGTTACATACAATCGTAAAATATATAAATGTCACGCAATTGCTTTGAAAAATAGTGAAGTTTACAATTAAAAAATTAATTTTTTTCATATAAATTTTGTATTAAATTTTTTTCCAAAAAGACTGAATGATATTTACACAACCACAATTATAAATATCAATTCCCTTGCTTAACCTCCCAACTAAACCTTTTGCAGTCGATAGTCAGCAAAAGAAACCTACAACTCTGCCCTGTACCTCTCCCATCAACCGGCCAACATATCTTCTCAACCTGTCAAAAAATCACACCGAATATCTGTACACCAAAACATCCCTCAGATGACAACGTCATACCAAAAAATAGTAAAACCAACCGGATAAATGGAACCCAAAACTGAAAATGGAGACCCAAACAACCAAATAAATGATGGAACCGAACGAGCAACACAAAAGCCAGACTCATTCGGTCACGCACGCACAATAACGGATTGTAGGAACAAAGAATAGACAGAAAAACTCATTTGCAGAGGACATAAGGTAAGAGATGTGAAAAATCAGTCAGGCAGCACACGGGACGCACGAAGCAGACAACACAGAAGTCAGGGGCAAAAGAGTAATAACAGTCTCTCAGACAGGGGCATCAGCGGAACCAAAAAACAAAAAAGACAAAAGTTAGGGGCACAACGGTAATAACACCGATCAGAAAGGGGTATCAGTGGAATAGAAAGTAAAAATAAAACACAAGAGACAGGGCCAAAACCGTAATACGACCAAACATAGAGGGACAGAAGTGGAAGAAGGAAGTGTCAAACAAAGACTGTTTATTTCTGTTCATTTGCCTATAGCGGCATTTATAGCATAAAAATAAGATAAGATACATCTTCTTATATATAAAAGAGCCAATCTTTAAATGAATAGTGAACACAACATTTCTTCCAATTTTATCATTCCTTTTCACAGTAATATCCAATTTTATCCTGAATTGAACAGTAATGCACAATAAAGATAATAAAAAA
The DNA here is from genome assembly GCA_011037825.1 of Carya cathayensis. NCBI lineage: Eukaryota > Viridiplantae > Streptophyta > Magnoliopsida > Fagales > Juglandaceae > Carya > Carya cathayensis. The sequence continues at coordinate 112,257 of QGSO01000487.1, read as the reverse complement.
TTCTATAAATCGTCGAAAATATCCGTGAATACACAGTAATGCATAGTAACGATGCACAGTAATATAATAATTCGATTGCTACACAGTAATACACAATAACTATGCATAGTAATATAATAATTCGATTAGTGCACAGTAAAAATAATAAAAAAATTTGAAATGCACAGTAAAGATAATAAAAAATTCTATAAATCGTCGAAAAATTTTCGTGATTACACAGTAACGATGCACAGTAATATAATAATTCGATTCCTACACAGTAAAGGTAATAATTGAATGCACAGTAATATAATATAAAAAATTCAAAATGCATAGTAAATCCAATAAAAAAGTCAAAATGCACAGTAAAGATAATAAAAAATTTCAAATTATCGATTTAAAAATAATGGAAGTTCGAGGGAGAGAGAAGAAACAAATGAATGAATATACAGGATGATACATGACAGGTAGGAAGAGAGTGAGAGAGAACAGTAACGATGCACAGTAATATAATAATTCGATTCCTACACAGTAAAGATAATAATTGAACGCACAGTAATATAATATAAAAAATTTAAAATGCAAAGTAAATCCAATAAAAAATTCAAAATGCACAGTAAAGATAATAAAAAATTTCAAATTATCGATTTAAAAATAATGGAAGTTCGAGGGAGAGAGAAGAAACAAATGAATGAATATACAGGATGATACACGACAAGTAGGAAGAGAGTGAGAGAGACAGAGAGAGGCGCTCGAGAACATTGGCGCAGTCCACCATTAGTCACCAGAATTCTCTAAGCTACACAAACACACACAGTTCTCTCTCTCTCTCTCTCTCTCTCTCTCTCTCTCTCTCTCTCTCTCTCTCTCTCTCTCTCTCTCTCTCATAATTCATTGTTTCTATTGTCAAAATCTGTGCTTTTCTCCTTATTGCCTAATAGTTCTCGTGGGATGTTTTGAATTCTTCAAAAGAAGCCTCCTTGATAGGCCATCTTCTCCAACTCTGAACGGACGCCCCTATCATGCATCATATAGCGAAACTCCAAATCCTAGGCACCTGACCATTTTTTTTTAGCTATTCTTTGCTCCATTTTATTCACATTTATCTCCATTGATGATCTATCGTTATCTCTTGAGTGAAATTAGCTTCGGGCCTTGCACATACATATATATATATATATTAATCTTGGTTATAGTTTTCTGTACTTCAAAATTGTCTTCTTCTTTCTTTTTTTCTCAGTAGTAATTCGTTTCTGATTGGTATACGAGGTTCTTTTAAACTCGGATTTAGAGTTGATTTTGTGATTCTTATTTTGACCACGCAGGTCCGTGCTGGATTGAGATTAAAGATCTGGGTGTGATCTTATTCCATTGATCTTGCAGTTTGAATTCGACGTATGAATGACTAAATTTCTCGGTTTGGTTGATAAGGAAACCGAGAAAACAAAGTAAAGAACTGCAAAGGAAGTTGATCTTTGTTTCATCTATTTACCATTTCTAAAAAGTGACAAGTGGTTGTGTTAAGCCAAGTCCAGTGGAGATTCTTCCTTCGGTACCAACTAATAAGAATGGAAATACGTTATGAATTTTTACTTTTTGTTTTCATTGTTTCCCCTGCATTTTCCGGGCAACTGAACGTAATTTAGAGGAATAAATGATGTGGATTTGTGGCATGGAATTAAAATGGCCCATTTTATTAAGATGTTGTTTGATCCATGTTTTAGTTAATCGTTGCTAACCACAAGCAGAAGAAAAGGTTTTTTTATTGGGTTCTGTGTGGTTTCAGATAGATATGGGTACATACCTCAGCACTCCCAAAACCGAGAAGTTCTCTGAAGATGGGGAGAACGATCGGCTTATATATGGTTTATCATCCATGCAAGGTTGGCGGGCAACCATGGAAGATGTTGTGAGTAAATAAGCGAAACCTTCGCGAATTCTTTACTGTGCACAGTAAAGATAATTATTTCTTCTTCTTTCTTTCTTTTCTCTTCCCGTGCTGAATAAGATAATGATGTCATTGTCATAGATGTATTTTCGGATCGACATGAATTGTATGGATCCACCACACAGAATTATTGTTCTGAATATTGCATTACGACAAATAATTTATTGCACAATAAAAAATCATTCTCGTTAAAAAAATAAAATTATATTCCTTATCTGTTGGCGATCCACATATATTAGGAGGATAGCAAAAATATTTAAATTTTGGGAGCTCATGTACTGTCTGTCTCCTATTCCCATGATATTGAAGTCTTTAAATTAACAACTTGGCTTAATTTATTACTATTTTTTTAAAAAGGATTCATTATTGATATCTTATGACCAACTTCGTGTGGATTTNTTACTCGATGAACTGGTTCAATAAGTGTATTTTAGTACTGTAATATAGAGTCTAGTCACCCATGTTTTGAGAGTACAGTTTTCTGAGACCCGTGCTGTAATTGTGGTTATTTATTTTGTTAAGTATGCATGGATTATGCTTTAATTATTTGGGATGTTATAAGTTTGGTGCATAGTATAAAAAGAAAAAAAAAAATTATCCGCTGCGAATATTGCATAATGCTAGATGCATGTTAGGAACATTGCATCCTATATGTCATGTACGGGGGCAGGTAACCTTGTGTTACATGTCCTGACGCTTCAGATGTCCGTCCGATCCCAAACGGAAATCTGAGGGCGTCATACTCTGGATATGTCAGTTTAATATAATGCTTGTGCTTCTATGTCATCCGCTAATTAAAAATATCGTACGACAGGACAAGATTTGTTTTCTTGCGAATTTTCCTTTTCAAGAAAATCTTTAGGTTCTTTTACTTTACCTGTCTTGAATGTGTAACAACAGAAATGATTTGTCAACGGACAGTATATTATGATCCCAACCCCCTTTGGATATGCCAAAGAATGAACCAAATGCAAGATTCCTTAGTGAATATTGACAGGGAATTTTGGAAGAATTCCCAACCTCCAAATTCGTATTGAAACTCAAGAAATCAAGAAAGTCTTACACAGGCCATGCACTGCTTATATATACGCAGAGCATGAAAGAATCCCAAAACGCACGACCACAAACACAAATTGCAACTACTATCTCCTAACAGATGAAACGCACCGATTCATTAAAGCAAAACACAGACTCAAACAAAACTAAACGACCTTGACTCACAACCTACTTATACCAAAATGCAGAATATTATTAACCACAACACTCCTACAAGTTGTATGCTTCCTAACTGGGAAGTAAAAGTCGTTACTAACCATCAATTCCTTCCCTGCTATACAGCCTCAATGCTTCTCTCCTCTTCACGAGCCAGTCCCTAAGCACCCGTGACATAATAACTTCACGCATTTCAATTTGCTTATTATAAAAGTAAACTTCCTGTCTCTACCTTTCTTAGGCAAAAGCAAACATCTCATACACATCTTTGTGGATATAAATAATATATTCTTAAACATTTCAAGTGGTTGAGTACAAAATCATAAGTAACAAACAACTCATCGCCATATGAAAAGTTAAAATAAATCTAAAAGTAATAAAGAAAGAAAAAGCACATATCAGACAACATAGCTCACAAGATTCAAAAAAAGTGCTTTGATCTCATTGTCTCAAATTTCTCTACAACCAAATAGAGAAAGTTAAATTATATACTTGTAAAAACAAAGTTAGATTATTAAAGAAGGAAAATACAGGTTAAAAAATAGCTACACAAAGCACATTGCGATTAAAGAATTCTAAAAGTCTAACCCACCATAAAAATGTAATACCAAAAGCAGAACTAACAACCATATTGAGATCAGCAACCTAACAAAAAAATCCAATGAATCCTTGGCGTTACATCCCCAATTCCTCAAATTAAAAAATCCAACCACTGAATATGAACACAAACGTGAGTAAAAATCTGTATGTGTGGGTCATGTAGAACTCACCGCGAAGGGATTAGCCTCCTCGTCGAAAGGATTGGAGTCGTAGTGACTCATTACTCGGGACCTAGAGAGAGCGAAAAATAAAGATAAAATCTTTAGTCATAAAACCCTAATATCTACAAGTTTCTTTAAATCTAAATAGAATTGAGAAAATAGAGGAGCAAAAGAGAAAGAAATCAAAGGCAAATTTTGGAAAACACGGACTTGACGTGAATGGTGCCTCTGAAGGAGCAGAACGAGAACTATAAAATCCAAAACACAAACTGAAGAACCAACCCACTATGACAAGGACAATAGAAAACCATACCCAATGCGTGATTGAGCTGAAATATTGCATATTTCATACATTTAGAACCAACATATTTTAATCATTTCATGATATTATTATTGATTTTAGATGAAAAATAATAAATAAGCATAAATACGAATTGTGATTTTTAATTAATTAATATCATGTTTATGCTTAATTTTATAACTATAATTTAATTGGACAAAATTTACTCACATATACAACATATTTTTTAGAATCTATTTTTTCTTTTAATTTATTTTTGAGTGTGTTATTTCCTCTCCTTATTTTCATTTTAAATAAAACTCACATGGGACCGGTTGAAACTTATAACCAAAAGCACATCTAACTGAGAGAAAATATAAAGAAACATGCGGAAAGAGAAGCATATGGGAATGACCTTTTGAAAAGTCAGCCCTCCTTTCTTTGCTTTGGACGCACATGGGGTGAAGTGAGACGCTGGCCACCACAAAAGTAGCACCTTCATGCTACTGCATATGCGTGAAAGACTAATGAAGAGGTTTCCGTTTGGGGCTGGGGGAGCAAGAACGAGACAGAGAAGGTGGAGAGCTACAAATTGGGCAAGAGGGAGCAGAAAGAAAAAAGAAAAAAGAAAAAGAAAAAGAGAAACAGAGAGAACTACGGACCGCTGGACGAAACAATGGGGGTTTTTTGCTTTTCTATGCTGGGACGCAAGATAGACCAGAAGGAAAGGAGATACCAAAAAAAAAAAAGAGAGGAAGATAAATGAATAGAGGAGAAAGGGAGAGAGAGAAAAACAGGGAATGACGGGGAGTGAAAACGGAGGGAGGAGAGGATTTGTTTTTCCTCGTTGGGCGCTTGGGCGACCCAAGAACTTTCGTCTGACGTTGGGACTCACGTTTGAGCGTGACGGAACGCAACGGAAGCTTGGGCGAAGCACTACAAGAAAAATGGTTTTTTGTGGCTGCGGTGAAAATAATATTCGCAATCAAAATTGATTATAAATACTATTTTCACCGTAATAAATTGGCCACAAAAGATCATTTTTTTTAAGTGACGTTGGGTGTGGATGAAACCAGGAAGGAGGGGCGTTTGAAGAAACCTAAGAGAGAGAGAGAAAAAAAAAAAAGTTTTGGATAGAGACAAACGCACAGACGCAAGGGACTTCTTTTGGGCTCTTCTCTCCACTTTTGCTCTTAATTCTATTTTCTTGTATTGAATTTTATGTTTTATTTTAGTTTTATTATAGAGTATATTTATTTGATTTTCATGATTTTTGTGATGAATATGGTTGACTAAACTTCCGTACTAAGGTTAGAGGTAAAATTTAATAGTTTAGACATTATTGTCATATCAATATTAGAATTTATTTTGTGAGCTTGATTGATTGAATGATTTTATTATTAGATATTTTGATTGTCTATATATTTATATTAATTTATTGTAATTTTTTAATACAGTGAATGCTTGAAAAAAAATCTCTGCAATATTCAAATGAGTTTGTGAATATTATAATCATCAATCGTTCATACTTAATCATTAGTGACTATTTTTCTTGATCTTAAATGTTAAATCTTCTAATTAATCTAGAATCATAGTTTGATTGAAGTAAATTGATCGGAAACAATATTCTAAATTATTAGATGGATCCTCGAAATCTTAGTTATTCTCCATATCGATTTATTTTATTATTTTAGTTTTATTTTGTTATTTTAAAAATCTTCATCTTAGTAATTTTCTTTTATATTTGATCGAATGTTCATTTTAGTAATTTATTTTCATTATTTGAGTTATTTTAATTTCTTTATCACATAAATTAATTCTTGTGGATTCAACTCTGTTAAATACTATAATATCTGTATACTTATAGATAAAACTGTAGGGACAAAGAATGAACAGAAAAACTCAGTTACAGAGGACGTAAGGTAAGAAATGTGAAAAATCAGTCGGGCAGCACACAGGACGCACGAAGCAGGCAACACAGAAGTCAGGGGCAAAAGAGTAATAACATTCTCTCAGACAACGGCAAAATAGTCTAGATGGTAGATACATTGCTGATTCTCTATGTATTATAGTCTGGTTGAGGGGAAAAATAGGAGAGATAAATGGTAGCACTTTTATTTGTGACCTTTATGATCAGTCATCAATTATAGATAAATGGTAGTGTATATAATATTTTGATTTACTGATCTCCTCTTAATTATAATCCATATTATACTCCATTAATCTATATGAATAGAGAAATTATCAAATATTCTTTTATGTTGGTTGTAATAAGAGAAAATGTTAAATATCTCCATAGAGTAGAACAAGAACCCATATAATATTGATCAACACCAAGCCAAATGCTAAAAGTAAAAATAAAAACCAACACTTTGTTCATGAACTGAACTAGCCATTTTGGTAGCTTGAGCTCCAGTATTGTGAAGTTATAGTTACTAGTTACCCTTTTTTTTTTAATGAAACTTTTGGCTGTTTAAGTCCAGATTTTTAGAGATTTTTTTAAATAATAAATTTAAATTACAATCAGTAATTAGAGACCGGAAAAAATGATGAGAATTAGGCCCTATTTTTTCTAACCAGGAGGCAAGACCCACTCCACAACGAGTGAAGAGACAATTCGCTTCTGATAAGAGTCCTCCTGAGTACCCCATTTTCAAAAAACTTGCATAGAACCACGCATCATGGCTCATGGTCAAGAAGTCTAGATGAAAGTATCACTTACTTATCTCCTTCAATATTTTAGTTGAGGGGGTAAAAATCAGTAATAAATTATTTAAAACCTGGACCCTTTTCACATGCCGTAAAAACAAACGGCAGTAGTTCTCCTCTCATTCGGGGCTTCCCGGTCGATACATTTGTAAGTGTATAAATGGATGTAGTTAATAATAATTAAGCGAAATGCATATATTATATTATCCTATACATATATTAATGCTCGATTTGCAGTGTCACCATCAAATTATAAATTTGTTTGATCGATAGGTACTTAATTCGTGTTTTTTTCCAAATCACAAAAGTACTGATGTCGTAACTTGAATAGGTATGTATCATACTTCAGCAAATGCTCTACAAATATTACCTTGCCTCAGTTGTTTTCATACTAAGAGATACATAAAAGGCTGTTAATTAACAGATTATGAGCAAGTCTGTAGTCTCATCCTATTGTAGTCTCAGGATTTGATGGGAATCAATATCTTGATCAGTGCGTGGTGTCTTTCTTGTACTATTGCTATGAAAATTTCTTGTTCATTGGAAGAGAGAATGATTTGTGATTTTGACTTAGTAATTCTTTGTATATTGGTTGGATTTAGGTCTGGGAGCAAGCAAATCAGATGAATCATAGCTATTGAATCAAGAGTCAGATAAGACTAAAACCTTAAAGCATCGAATGAAATATATAATAGCAAGTGAAATTTGCACAAAAACACACACACCGTGGTCACATCCACAAAACACTACCTAGGATCTAACTCGGTAATCGAAACCTCATTCTGACTTATCGGCCTGCAATCAGTATCCAGTTTCATTGATGTTGCCAGTGGAACCCCATTTTGCATAAAACTTGCTGGTTGTGTGGGCAAAGGGAGAGCAATGGAATTGCTATTAAGCATGAGAACAACTGAAGCCATGTCTAGTCTGTCGACAACATTTGCTTGAACACACAGCAATCCAATGTGAATACATCGTATCATTTCGCTCAGTGGACCACTCCTTAATGTGAGATCTATGTGATTCGCAACTGTCCCCTCTCTCCAGTTTTTCCAAGCCTGAAGATATACATTAATTCGTGAATACATGTCAAAGAAAATAGTGTAGAATATTACTAATTTTCATTTTAACAAAGAACAGGGGTCTGATAATTTGTGTATACACTCACATAGCTTAGAAGGTACTCTCTATTCTCCCCTTCACGGAAAGATGTAATTTTTTGACCACTTACAATCTCCAGCATCAGCACACCAAAACTAAAGACATTTGACTTGATCGAGAATTGCCCAAGCATTGCATATTCTGGTGCCATATAACCACTGCATATCAATATTAATAAACTCAACTTCAATTTGAAGGCAGTAGAGCTTTGATTATTAATTTCAATTGATTTGATTTCCATCTCTTCATATGCCTTTCTTGATGCAAATAACCAACATAAATCAATCATATAGAAAATGCAAAAGTGTAGTCATTAGCTCTAGCCTATTCGAATATGTATATATACTTACTAGGTCCCCACAATTCTATTTGTACTTCCTTCAATCTGATCCAGTACACACATCCTTGCCATGCCAAAATCTGAAATCTTAGGATTCATTTCTGTATCTAATAGAACGTTAGCAGCCTTGAGATCACGATGAATAATTCGAAGTCGAGAATCCTCATGAAGGTATAAAAGCCCTCGAGCAATGCCTTTTATAATTTTATATCTACTCTCCCAATTTAGATATGCACTCTTCTTGGGATTTACATATGCATGGAATCGTACGTACTCAGTCAAATATTTAAAATTTATAACCTTATAAGGAAACGAATGAGAATATCTTCATCCCAATGTAAACATAGAATGCAATGGTACCAAATATGTAGCGATCAAGGCTGCTATTAGGTACGAACTCATACACAAGAAGTCGTTCATTCCCTTCCAAGCAAAATCCAAGGAGCCTTACTAGATTTGGGTGTTGGAGTTTGGCCACTAATAGAACCTCATTCTTGAATTCCAAATTTTCTTGTCCAGAATTTCTCGATAGTCTTTTTACTGCTATCTCTTGTCCACTGGGAAGCTTACCCTGAATATGTGAGAGAATGAGACACAAATATAAGAATTCGAATCAATTTTCAGGAACTAAATACAATTGTATAACATTTTGGCAATAGATACTTGGTAATAGTACTTTTTATACCTACTTTTTCATACCTTATAAACGGCCCAAATCCACCTCTTTCAACCTTATTTGCATCAGAAAAGTCGCATGTGGCAGCTCTAATAACGTCGAAATCGAATTGCAAGGATTCTACGTTTCCAATTTCATCGATGGCTTCAGAAAAGAAACGGCGCCGGGTTGAGCCCAATAAAGCTTTAGTGGAATCCTCGCAAAAATATTTCTGGGACGACCAAGGCAATTTTGTTCAGGACAAATCAGGAGTGCACTCCCGCTGGCACAATTTTAAGTATGTTTTTTTTTTTTTTTTTTTACATGTATTTTTTTAAAAAAATTATAATATTATAAAAAAGCACTCTTTAATTATAAAATAAAAAGATTTACAGCGAGAGCTTCAGCGAAAAGCCTATCATTTTTCTATTTTGATACAGTAGCTTCTGAAATTTAGCAAGCTGCTGTAGCAAGTTAAACTTACTTTATTATTATTATTATTATTATTATTATTATTATTATTATTTGTTTCTTCTTCCTTTAAACTTTTTCCACTGCAAATGTGATAATAGTTATTCTGAACCTGTCTTTTCTTAAAGGTTTTTTATTTCTACTGTTATTTATAGTTTGTTATAGTTATTTTTGTTATTTTTACATATTTTTTATACACTCTATTGATATAATTGCATGTTAAATTTTTTTAATATATAATTAATTATATTAATAGAATACATAAAAATAACTACACATAAAAATCTTATTTATCATAATTGAAAAGTGAGTTTATCATCAATATTAAAAGATGATAGATTTTGAAAATATTACCATTTGTAAAAGTGAATCAATTCAAAATATTTTTTAAAAAATAATCGTTAGAAATCAGGTAACTCTTACTAAAAAAATGAAAAAAATGTGTTAAAAAAAAAGTAACATGGGAAGAATAAAAATAATAATATTTTATTTGAATAAAGAAAGAAAATATAGGCTAAAATTTGACCAATAATATAAGGACGCGGATGTTAGTGCTGTAGTGGGTCTAATGGGCTATCACTCATTGCAATGTAGAGAAACTCTAAGTTCAGTCGCCCGGCGTAAGCGCCCCGCAAGCGGCTGCTGATGTGGAAATAAATAAAAACGCACCGTTTTAAAATTTTCACAATTTCAAATTTCACTTGACCAATTCGCTTCAAAACTCTCAGTTCTCTCTTTCTCTGTAACTTTTCATTCCTCCTTCCCTCCCTCTCCACGATTTTTCTTCTTTCCTCCTTCCCTCCCTCTTTGCTTGTCACGAGAGTCCTCCCCGAAGTCCCCTCGAAGCTCCCTCCCTCCCCTCGAAACTTCCGCTTACGGCTTCCCTCAGTGTCGAGATTGAAAGTCTGAGACCACCCACACGAACGAAGCCTTTGATTCGTCCTTCCCTCAGCCACGTCTCCTATCGAAGGTAGCAATCCCTTCGTCTTAATCTTCTGGGAAGAGCCCCTTCCCCTTCATCCCGAAAAATCCTAACCTTCGAACTTCTGCCACGCAGCTCCACTTCTGGCACGTAGCTCCATTTCCGACGTCTGCTACCACAAATCCGACGTCCTATTTAAATGGGTATATTTCTAGTCTCCGATGGACGGAAAGTGAAAAAAATGAAAAAATAAAGAAACTTTCCGTTTTACCAAACAAGAAAGTGGGAAACAAAGTTAAAATCTGAATTTTTCGTTTGGCTTCCACTCACTTTGTCTTATCTATAGCCTCTGAAGCGCTCGTCTCCTATTCTCTGATCGGGGTCTGCAAATCCAAACCACAAAGTGAAGTGGGTCTCTTTCTCCTCTCTCTCTACTTTGTTTTGTTTGGTATTGCTTGTTTGGCATTTTGTGGAGGAGTTGGGTGGGCTAAAATATGGGTTTGGTCATTTTTCTGGTAGAGATCTTACATAAACATTTCCAGGTATTTGATCTTTTCTGGTTTTATTGTTTTTCTATACTAAAGAGATTGAGGATATTTTATTATGTCGTAAACTAGAGGCAAAAAAAAAAAAAAAAAGTTCTGATTTATCATTTTGGTATAGTAGAATCCACATAATTTCGTATGATTATGATTGGCAAGTAAAAAACAAAGCTTGATTTTTGTTCTTTTGGTGAGTGAAAGGAACCCAAAAGAATTTTTGTTTGAATTCCTAGCTGTTTTCGATAAATTGGATGTAATCAATACAGGGATTGTGACTGTTTTATCTTTAGCTTCTTTCTTCTTCTTCTCTCTTTTTTTTTTTTTTTTTTTTTTTTTCCTTTGGTGGGATTGGAATTTGTCTTTGCCAACGGTAGTTATTGTGATTAGGAGGAACTTTTTTTTTTGTTTTTTATCTTTTCCAACTTTTATTGTGTTTGTGTTGAGTGGAGAGAGAGACCCATTTGCCCGTTGTGGAGATCTAGGAGTTTTTTCGTCTCTTATGCTCCATGAGGACATTTTTTCCCTCTGAGTCTTGTAAAGAAACATAGCTCAATGCTTTCAATCCACAGTCTTGGCTCCAAGTTGAAAGAGGAAGACTTTCCAAACTTTCATCGCAGCCTTCTTCATCCATGTAAGTTTTCTCCTCTGCTTTTTTCATTTTCAGCTTCTTAATTTATTTCTTCTAATTCATTGAATTAAAATATTTTTGGTTTTTTGTTTTTTTTTTCTTGGAGATTGAAAATTATTTAAAGAATCTCTAATCAAGGTCTCTGAGCCTCCGATACTACCATTCTTTAAACCTGTTGATTACATAAAAGTTTTAGCTCAAATTCATGAAGTACTTGAGTCATGTCCTTCACAAGAGAGGTCGAGCCTCTATTTGTTACAATATCAGGCATTAGATCCTTATGTTCTTTGAGCACATAATATTAATCAATAACAATGTATCCATCATCTTAATTGATCTTCTATTTTTTTGCAAGCATAAATCAATGACCAAAATGATAAAAAGAAGCTTACCCTTACTCCAATATAACCTCAGTATTTGTAGTCAATTAATCTGTGACCTACAAGCTTGTGAAGACGAGCATGGTATATAGAGAAGGGTCCCTAACACCTTCCTCTAATCAAGAAACAAAATTCCTTTTAATTTTGAAGGAAATGTGCAAAAAACGATGGCAACAAAACCTGCGAGGGTACTGAAAAGAGAAATCAAAGACAATAGAACAAGGAAAGAAAGCATTGGATTTTACATATTGCCCAATTAAGAGACCAAAACCTTATCTATTTTAAGCAATTTAAACTGTTTCGAGCAAGATAGAGCTAACAAATCCATAATGTAGTATAACAATAATCCAAAAAAAAACCAGTCACCCAAAGGGTTCATCAATACCTGAAACAAAAAATGTAGGCATGTGATGGAGAAAAATGAAAGAGCAAGAATGACAGAAGATCAAGTTGCAAAGGAAAAAAATGTGCTTTACTTGACCTCTTTTTTCTTAGAGCGGTTTCGAACTTCCAAGGGGAAATTTCAAGCCAAATATGATAAGCCATAAACGTAGCAATCACGCAAGGACACTCCAATGCTTTAAGACATTCTACTTAGGATAATAACTACTAGCTTTAGAGTCTAATCCTTAACCCTAAGAGTTCAACATCCACAATTATAAACATAATAGCACCATATATATGTGTAATAATCACCCCTGATCTTCTCCAAAGAGGAACACAAAAACTAAATTTTGGGACCTTAAAGTACTACATCTTCTTGCGGAATGGAGCAAATATACAGGAAGAAACAGTTGAAGAAATGTAGACTGAGAAAAAAAAAATTGATCTTACACCTAATGAAGCTGCTGACGGAGAAGACCCACACAAAAAACCCATGAAAATGACGATCCATGGTCCCAGCACGACGAACCAGAACAATGTGGGTATCAATGAACTAGATCAAATGAGCACGAAGACAAAGAAACACAAAGATCCAGACAATCAAATACAAAAAATAAACCCACCTGAAAGCTAGAAGAAACCCGAAAGCTCTGTTTTGGTTTTTCTTCACGACCCAGACCAGGCTCCCCCCCTCCCTTCATCCCTTCGAAGACCACGAAACACAAAGACCACAAATGACCCACAAAAAGATGACCCAACCCTTCCACGAAGAAGAAGACCACTTGAAGAGAAAGCACAGATCCACTTGAATACTACAAAGCCGAAGATGAGCTTGAGAAGAAGACCACAAAGTCGAAGAGAAGAAAAGACCACTGCAGAGAGAGAACCAACGCCATCATGTTTTTTTTAATATAACGGCACGTCAGCCGACTGCTCCGCGACTGCATTCGGCGACTGTACCTAGAAGAACTGTGCAATGTAGGAGTGTACCACCCCTACAAGGTCAAAATCATGTAATCTTTTTTTCGTTTAATTTATTTTTTAATTATTATTTTTACTTTATCTTTCATATGCAAGGCCTTTTATGGTTTACATGATTGGTTTGGTTAACAAAAATTAAATTATTTTATTTTATTTTCTATAATTATTATAAATTTTTATATAAAATATAATAAATAATTTAATTTTTTTAATATTTTAAAATAAAATTAATAATATTTTATTTAATTTTCAACAAAATACCTCTCTCATTTCATTTTGATATGCATAATAAATAAGAACTTAATCTTCTTCATTCTAATTACATATAAATATTTTAGAAGGAAAATTCCGCCCAGCCTTAATTTGCACAAAGAATAATTTGAGGAATAAAGAGGAAACCAATAAGAAAACTTCCAGGACATGAAGCATCGACAAGCTTACCTTCAGAAGGGGGAAGCGACTGTGGTACATCAAGGTTCAAGTCATAGAAACTTAGAAAGGGTACATCTCGAATCTTAAATCACAACTGGGTGCTATGTATCTCCCTCCAGGCTTCCCAAAAAAACATCGTGGAATTTGTTGCATGAGTCCCTTCAGGCAGTTGGTGCATTGATTGGGGTACAAATCAGGAGGACACTCCACAAGTGAATATATTGTTTCGACGTCTGTGACAGGCTCGCTATCCACGGCAAACTTGCGAGTAGAATTCCCTTGTGCGGCGCGTTTTGTTAGCCTGTCTAGCAATTGTCCTAGGGCTAGCACCTGATTGAATTTCTCTACGTCCGAGGCATTTTGAACATTGTAAAAGATCAGTGGAGGACCACTTTCCAAGGTGCAAAATATTGCTCTATTTGAGTATCGTAGCGTACATACACCATCCCCCGCGAATGCCTTCATCTGGTTTGGACAAGACCGTAAGAGATCTTGACTTGTCGAATTGATACAACTACGACATAACTCCGGCATAAGGTCTCCTCTACCAAGTGCAATCGCGTTCACTTTGTCGGAATTTTCTCTGGCGGTGAAATTGTAAAATCCGTAATCGATCTTCATGTTGGAAGACATGGAGGCCAGGAGGCCAACGAGGTTTGCCCTGTATTTACTGTTGCTGGTGTAATTACCAGTTTCATAACAGTAGTACTGCTGAGCCATGGGAGTAACAAAATGTAAGAGAACGATACCGAGCAATAAAAGTCGATTTCAATAACACATGATCTTCGTTGTTCCTCTCTCTTTGGCCTGCAAATCAAGGAACCAATATGATTAAGTTTTATGGAGAATAGGAAGGATGGACTTTCGCTGTACGTTAAAGATACCACCAATCTGGAAATTTTTGTTGCTTCTGTATTTGTAACATAAAGCACTGCGGAGTGCTTTATGTTGAAAATTCCAAGTCTCTGGTCATACACGCTTTCATTTGTGATAACCCTTCCAACTAATAATGCATCGAATGATATATTAATAGTATTAGCCATCAATTTTAAGGATGCGTATGAATGTTTAGTTGAATTCAGTTGAGTATTTTATAAATGGTATTAATTTGAGATAGTTAAATGAGTTTGATAAAATTATGAATTTAAATATACTTAAATGTTAAAAGTTATAAAAGAAGGAAGTCTCACAATTATTTTATACTGTATAATCTGACAGGACTGACCGACATATTCTCAATTGACCCACCTAAGAGCATTGGCAATGGCCTCGCCATTGCCAACTGCAAGTCCAAAATAAAGGATGTTGGAGGCGTGAATGGTCTGCAATGGCCTAGTGAAAACCAAAAAGTTTGACATAAAATGTACAGTAATTGTAAGGTGCTCTCCATGCTTGGCGAGCAACTGTTCTGAGTCTTAAGTATTTTTTTTCACCCGCTCTCTCCCCTTTCCCTCGGTTTCTCATTTCTCCCCAACAGATTCACTCCTCCTTCTTTCTCCCAAACTGCCGAGCATTCGCCCTTCTTCTTCCTCGCTCTTCTCTCCCTCTTCTCTGTTGAATACTTCGAATGAAACTCCAAACTCTTCTCTCCCTTTTTCTTTCTATTCTCCCTCCCGAAACGACATTCCCTTCTTCGACCCAAGCTTCTCCCGTCTCTTCGTCTCCAATTTCTTCTTCAACCCGAAAGCCATTTTCAAATAAATCCCCATTCTTGCTACCTCGATCTTCCCCAGCCTACAAGCGTCCGTCCTATCCAGCGTTTGCCTTCTCCAACGGTTGCCGCCGTCTACCTCTCACCAACGTAAGTCTCTCTTCTCTCCCTCTTCTCTGATTTTGATTTTATCTTCAACAGCCCGATTAAATCACTTTGTCTTTTGTATTGCAAGGATAAATCATTGGATTGAATCGGTGGTCTCCATGAATCAACCAGCAAAGGTTCTGAAATTTCCTCCACAAATCGAGTGCTCTCTACCGTATACGGCATCTGCGCAAGACAAGGTATTTGTCATAACACAGGAAGTTTTGGGTAAATGCTTTGTTTGTTTTTTTGATTTTTTATTTTTGAGGATCAAATGGTGTTTTGATATCGTGTATATCCATTTGCCTGAATTGTTTGGATGCTCTCTGAGGTTCCTTACTCTCTTGTTATTGAGTTGTTCCTTCAGTGCCATTGATGTGGTTTTCTTGACGTTGGATACTCACGGATTGTTTGAGTAGAATAAATAACACTAGGCAAGTAATAAATTGGTTCATTTTCACAATCCGTAAGATCACAACCATTCAGTTTGTGGGTTAAGGTGTTCTGGTGTTCTTAATAACTCTCAAATGCACAGATTCACACTTCAATACATTATTATATTACCTTGACTAAAACACCACAGAATCCCCTTGGAAGTTCAAGTAATTATTCAAGTATGATCACTGTCGGCATTGCTATCAAATGATGGAACTGTCGGAAAGATTAGTACTTCCTCTGAAATAGAGAAACAAAGCTGCATCTCATACTTGGTCTTAATTAGATTCATTCCCGCCTTCAATTTGGTCTCCATTTGCCATTTTTGTCTCTGTTTTACCTTGAACTTGTGGTGTCATTTGTGGTTCAACTGTTAGGCCCAAACCCGCAACATTTAGTTCAATTGGCAGTACACTTAACTATCCTCTCCCCATGTAAAATACCACTTCAATTATCAGTTAATTGGATTTTGACCAGTTTTGAAAGGTATGCCCAACTTGAATCAAAGGCTCATTTTAATATTCACTCTCACCAGAGAAATAATAAAGAGAACTTGTGGTGTAAATGATGTTTCTCAATAACTATTAGTTATCATTATTTTGGAAGAAAACTACACTAGGCAATTTTCCCAATAAGTTATGTCCACAGACCATCAAAAGAGTTTCATATAACCATTATATGTTAGGTTCTTAAGTGTTTCTGGTGAATTTCAGAAGCAACAGATAGAACTTCAAAAGC
Source organism: Carya cathayensis (assembly GCA_011037825.1). Classification (NCBI taxonomy): domain Eukaryota; kingdom Viridiplantae; phylum Streptophyta; class Magnoliopsida; order Fagales; family Juglandaceae; genus Carya; species Carya cathayensis. The sequence goes on along the minus strand of QGSO01000487.1, from coordinate 95,501 downwards.
TAACGAGCACATCACTTTGAACCAAAATCACAACAAAGTTTTAGAAAGTTGAGGCCAAGTCATCCTTTGAGAGTGTTTCAACCTGAATAGACAGTCACATGTTAGGATTCCAAAGGAATTATTCAAGTAGTTTCCTACAGCAAATATAATTGCATGAAACTAAAAAAAAAAAAACAGCTCAAGCAAATGGAAAGTTGAAATTGCACAAGAATCATTTTCTGAACAAATAAATTAGAAGTACCTACATAGAAAATAGGATTGGGCCAGGACAAAAAGGAAAATGAAAAAGAAGTGCCTCCTCAATGTTTGGACTATATGATTTGAAATAAAAATGAAATTCTCAGTTTAGGTTTATTTATGTTTGAAGTCCAATTTCAAAATTTTGTACAAAGAAGTGCTTCCTATGAAGCTCAAAATGATGTTTCTATTACTAGGGTCAGAAAAGTTGGGGGAGAGATGCAGAGTAAAAAGGGAGGTGGGAGGGGAGTGGGTGTAGCAGGGAGGGAAATTCTTGACCCGTTGACAATTGCATGCCAATGTATGAATGGTGAGAAACTAACTGAATTTCAAGAGAAAAACAGAGTTGGTAAAATATATTTGTAGCAGTTTGGCAAACATGTGATTGAGCAATTTGGGTATCATACTTTAAATGATGATCTCCACATGATAGCTATTCTTTGTCTATTTTTTTCTCTTCATTGTGTTCTGGACAGTCGACTATAATTGCAAATGGCATATTGTTTGGATATTGGGAAACTGGATAGGCTTGATAAACAAGAAATATGTTTACCTTGTATTAGTAGTAGTTGTTGATAATTTGTATTTTATACTCTTTTACTCACCCAATAAGCATGAACTAAATGTGCCTGTGCAATGAACAAAAGAGGGTACACATAATAAATCATACAAAATTATTTATATGTTTGTTAATTGTGAGCACCAAACCAAACCAACATTTTTGAATTGGGATTAGCCTTTTTGGGTTGATCATGGCTGCAGCTTAGAATGGTCTGTATCCATTTTAAAATCAAGTACATGGAAATTGTTCAATCCTAGCACATCATGATATATTGAACTATCTGTAAAAACATTGTTCCCCAACCAGCAATAGAAAATGTAGTGGAAAGGCAAGCTAGATATATAAAATAATGTAAACAACAGAGAAGCAAAAAAAATAAAATCACAGGCAGTCTTTTTCTAATCCTTTAATGTTCCCCAACCTGCTTTTCTATTACATTTAATTTCTTAAGAGTCGGAATTTTGTTTCTGAATCCTTTAATGTTCCGTAACTGATAACTGAAGGTGTAAAGCCACATTCCTACATCACAATCAGATTGCACATTTTTTCTATATGTTTATGAATCCCCGATTAATGTTTGTAATTGTATCATTCAATTGATCCTCACCATTCTTGTGTGTGTAAGGGTAGACTTGCCCAATGGTTATTTTTTCTATATGTTCATCATGATATATTTCTGGCCAACATGATAATGTCTTGGTAGGGAGCAATTATGAAATTCTCCTTTGATCTCCATGTGGGCTGTTCAGTAATTGGTTCTACAAAATGATATTTCCCTGAGATTGACATTTTGTTTTTGAGATGCTTTATAATTCTCAGCATCTTGATGCTGAGGATTTAATATTAGACTTGACTATTGGACAACTTCTCTGACTCATTGAAATATTAATATTTTTCAAGGATGGACACGCATTTTTATGATGACCCATTCTTCACCACTCTATTGCAAAGTGGAGGAGGAGGTTGTAATAGCACCCCAACACAACATGATAATGTTGTTGTCCAAGCAGCTCCAAATGACGGTGAAAAGAGGCACACATCAAAAAAAGTTCAACGTGGTGCATCTTTCACTGTTGAAGTGGATAACCTCCTCGTCTCAACTTGGCTCAATATTAGCATTGATGCGATAAGGGGTACTGATCAAAAGTCCACCCAAATGTGGGAAAGAATTACCACATTTTATCATGAATATAAAAAATTGAACATTGCCAATCGTTCGGAAGGGTCATTGATGAATCGGTGGTCCACGATTCAAAAATTCACAAATAAATTTTGTGCATATATAGCACATGTAGAGTCATTGCATCCAAGTGGTGCGACGGAGCAAGACAAGGTATGTACCCTAAAACCTTTTTGAATTATTAATATGTAATGAACTTATTTATGAATTAAGTAGTATTTCTTTCACCTTGGTAGATTGAGAAGGTGAAAGTGTTGTACAAAGAGTAGTTAGTGACCAATTTCACAATGGAGCACTGTTGGTGTCTTTTGAGACACCAACCAAAATGGCAGCAACACATCTCCACCCTTGGTAAGAAGAGAAGGTCACCTGAAAAAGTGTCCAATGTTATTGATATTGACCAAGCTGAGGAGGGCATAGAGGTTTTTGCTGAGAGACCTCCAGGAAAAAAAACTGAGAAAGAAAGGGAGAGGAAGCGGAAGTCCATGGAAGGCAATGATGGTGAGATCAAAACCGCATTGGCTAAAATGACCGAGGATCGAGCGACAACCATGGAAGAGCGTAGATCTGCGAACCTGAAGGCATCCCTAGAAAGATCAGCAAAATTTGAATTAAAAAAAAGGAAATTCGAGACAAAGATGATGTTGCTAGATCTAAGTGGCCTGAATGCCATGCAACAAGAATACTTTGGCTATATTCAACGGAAAATTTTTGAGGAATGGAGGAAGGATATCAGGGGGACATCTACATCTCCTTCGACACCTTATGAAATTCTCTAACTCTAATGTTTGTAGTAATGATGTAATTTTGAATATTTAGTGGCTGCCCAGTCACATGTGGGCTGGATAAACATGTGGCTGGGTAGCAACTAAATTAATGGACTGTTTTAGATAAATTAGTGGATTGTAGTAATTATTTTTGTGGACTGTTAGTTTGTACATTTATTGACTATATTGAAAGTATGTAGCAATTGTAGTCATGGATGTTAGTATTATTTCGTAAATCATAGTAGCTCTAATTACTATTTTAGTAATTTTTGAGATGTCATTTTTATGTTTTTACAATTTTCTAATATAAAAGTTGGGTAGAATAAATGTTGGTATGTTTATATATGTTATTGTTGGGTGAATGGTTGGCAAAATATAATTATTTTTATAATTAAGTAAATTATAAAAATAGTATATTTTTAAAAATTTGAAGTTAAATAGTTAAGTGCATATATTAGTTAATAAAGTTATTAACTAATATATGAAGTGTATTTGTAAAAAAAAAATATATTATTATTAAAATATATAATATTTTATTATTAATTGGACTTTAAAATAGCTAGTCCAATGTAGAACAATATATCTAGAAATCCATTTTAGACTTTAAACTTGACATTCTAGCTAAATTATGGACTAGGTCATTGCCAATGCTCTTAGTGGGAGGTCCATCACGAAGAAAACAAATTAATGGTTCCCGGATGCTTCTAGAGCCACCGCTGGGCTTAGTAATTTTTTTTTCACATTTTTTTAATATTTTTAAAAATTTTAAAAAAATAAAAAAATTCATAATAATATTAAATAAAATTTTCTTACTCATTAAGGAGAAAAAATAAAAATAAAAACACTAGGAGGGGTAGCTTCAACGTGATCCCAGCGAGAGATCTAGCATTTCTCAATGGTCCCCTGGGCGTTGCCGTCCCCCCAGCTGAAATTTTGAAACTACCAGCTTCAAGTCTGTACCCTCTAAACGCGTTAAAAATTAAATCCCTGACGTGACCTCTTGGCACGCAGATATGCCGTCTGGTCCATGTTTGGTCCATTTTAGAAGAGATATTTTTATTTTTATAATTTTATTTAGACTACATTACAGTCTTCTTTCAAATAGAAACTGTATTTAGCATTATTGATAAAATTATATAATTCAGTTCATGGCTTTTTATTATTTTAGCCTTTCAATTGATATTAACGTATAAATTAATTAATTTTGTACAATGCTACGTGGAGTACCGATAAGTGTATCATTATTATTGGACAATATTGTTATTTAGACCGATAAGTGTAAATGTATTATTTTTTTCAACAATTATTTTATATATTTTTAAATATTTAAAAATAAATCAAACATATCAATTCACCAATAGGTATTTTCTCAATCATTAACTAAAAATCTTATTAAAAATTTTTTGATGTGTTTTTTAAATTTTTTTACATGTATTTTTTTAATACTTTTAAATATTTTTTAAAATAATTCACAGCATCATTAAAAAAATACTTCCTTAATCAAGAAGGAAAAAAAAACCAAAAATAAAAATAAAATGCCAGCAATAGCTGTGAGCAATGGCAACAATATTCAGTTTTAAAAAAGTTTAGTACATTTGAGGACGTATAGGTTTAGGACAGGTTTGGCGCACGGGATGAGATATAAAATTCTCATGTAATCTCATTTTAACTCATCTCATCTTATTTCCAAACATAATTCAAATATAAAATTTTCAAACTAATCATTACAACTTTTCAAACTTTCAATTAAAATATAAAAAATAATTTTAACTTTTTCAAATATACAAACAAAAATAATATTATAAAACTATATTCTTATAATATTTTAACTTTATAATATTTTTTATTCAAAATTTTCTTTCTCATTTTCCAAAATCCCATAAAACAATTATCTTACTATTATTTACAATCTATTTTACTACTATTCATAAAATTATTATCTCATCTTACTTCCCAAACCTGCCATTATGATTTGCAGGAAGCAAGAGCAACACATCTCGGACTGTCATCATTATTGTTGTGCCAACTGTTGCTTTTGTGGTGCTAATCATCTCCGTTTGCGTTTATTTAAGAGTAGTGAGGAAGCCAAGGGAGAAAGTCGAAAGTAAGTAGCATGATTTAGTTTTGTTATTTTATTCTTCAAAACTTTAGGCTTTGTCTGTGATTCATCAATGGATACTATAGTCCATATATGCATCATGTGCTTCCATTTGCAGTAGTTGTTATTTTATTTAAAACAATTCGAATTGGTACTGTTCATCTATGTAGGCATATATTTTAAATTTTGTTGCTCCTGATCTAAAAGAATGAACTCAGTTGATTTGTTAAATGTTGGCATGTTCCTCATGTACTGAAGGTCATCATGTGGAAGAAATTAGAAGCGTCGAATCATTGCTGTTTGATTTTGGCACTATTAGCCTTGCGACAGATAACTTTTCTGAAGCAAATAAGCTCAAACAAGGTGGTTTTGGTGCTGTTTACAAGGTAATTACTTATAATCTTCTACATAGGGGTATCAATAATTAGTTAAATCAAAAGTTTCTGATTCATGGCTATAGAAAGGTATCTTAAAGTAGACTAGAGACCTGCTGATGAGGTGCAATGCATGTTACTGGATAAACTTTTGAAGCTGCTTTTGCTGCAACCATCTCAAAAACCAACCAATATCAATCTTCCATACCTACTGAGATGTGGAAAAAGGTTTGGAAAATTAGAGTTCAAGATAGGTTAAAACTGTTCATTTGGAAGGTACTCAACAACATCATCCCCACAAAATCTGTGCTAAAAAACTGCCAGGTCTTAAATGAGAGTCAAACCTTTTGTCCTATATGTTTCTAAACTGCACATTTTCAACAGTTCTCTGGAGACTCTCCCCTTGGCCCATAAATATTTCTTGCTTTGTGGATCAAGGGATTACAAAATGGATTGAGTGTGTGTTTATCTCCAGCGAGCTTTCTAAATATTCCTCCCTTTGAAGAACACCAGTTCCAGATTTTTGCCATTGTTGCAATGGACAATATTTGGTTTTAAAGGAAATAAGATTATGCATGTCTCCATCAAACCATATGTGGACAATTTTGTTCAGTGCGTCCTAAAATTTTTCAAAGACCATAGGAAAGCATAGGGCAATAAACATTTGACTAAACCACTGAATTGAAAGGCTATTTCAAAAGGCCATTATTTGCTTACTTTTGATGTAGCAGTAAGGAGTACTGGCAGTACTACAGCAGTTGTTTGCAAATCAGAGGATGGTTCTCTAGTTTTTGTTAAAACAAGCTTTATCAAAAGTCAAAATCCAAACCAAGGTAAAGCAACTGCAATGTACACAGGCATCATGGAAGCCAAAGCCAGGTCTACAACAAAAATCACAATTGCTGGAGACTCACAAGTGGCACTAGATGCGGCTGAAGCACCAGAAAAATGTGCCGACAAGACCATAGAACCCATAGCTAGAGACACTGAACTCTTTTGAAAGTTGGAGTTTAAGGAAAATATATCGAGATCATAATTAATGTGCTCATTCTAATAGGCAGTGGGCAGCTTCCACTAATCTTTATGGAAGTATACACCTTATCTCTATTCCACCAAGTTTGTTGGACTTTCACAGTGGAAAAGAAACCCACCACCCCCAACACCACCCCCCCCCCGCGGGCCCCCCCCAACCACTTGTCTGTAATAGTGTAGCTTGACATATGAACGTTTGTATGGTTGCTGTTTTAAATATACACTTGCCTTTAGAGAGAAAAAGAAGAAGTTAATTATCCATTTTTCTAACGGTTCTGTTCATTTCACTATTGTATATTATCATAGGGGTGTAACCGGTCCGGTTCGGTCCGGTTTTAGATAAAATTTAGGACCGAACCGGTATGTACCGGTTTTATATTTTTAAAAACCGATTACGCACCGGTTACCCCCTAAACCGGTATGTCCGGTTTTACCGGTTCCGGTCCGGTCCGGTTTTCCGGTTTTAATATATTAAGTATATTAGTATTATTAATGTATTTATAAAAAAAAATCTATTGAGAATTTATTAGGCAATAAAATGTATTTAATATATATATTTTATATTTAAAACATATGATCAAATAAATATTTATGTTTAAGATTGAAATGTTATGTTATAAATTATAATATATTATTTCATACATTATTATATATATGAAATATATGAAATATAATATTAAAAATTAATAAAATATATATATAAAATGTGAACTGGTCCGGTTTGGTGTTGAAAAACATAAAACCGATTCTGGACCGGATTTGACCGGTTTTTAAAATAAAAGAACCGATTCCAAACCGAACTGGTAAAAAACCGGACCGAACCAACCGGTTTGGTCCGGTCCGGGCCGGTTTTCTGGTTTGTCGGTTTATTTTTACACTCCTAATTACCAGGGTAGACTCTCCGATGGACAGGTTATAGCTGTGAAAAGACTATCAAGAGATTCTGGGTAAGGAGATACAGAATTTAAGAATGAGGTCTTGTTGGTTGCCAAACTTCAACACCGAAATTTGGTTAGGCTCCTAGGCTTCTGCTTGGAAAGAAAGGAAAGGCTTTTAGTGTATGAGTTCGTGGAAAATACAAGCCTTGATCACTTCCTTTTCGGTATGTTTGCACTTCTGATTTCATATGATGTTGTACATATGCATACTATTATTTTTGGGCCATAAGCTTTGTTGAAATTTGTTCTCCCATGTTTTACTTAATTTCATGAAGCATTTACTAATTTCTAATTTTCTTGGATGTGTAGATCCAACCAAACGTGGACATTTGGATTGGGAAAGACGATATAAAATTATACGAGGCGTTGCTCGAGGGATTCTATATCTCCATGAAGATTCTCGACTTCATATTATTCATCGCGATCTTGAAGCCAGCAATATCCTTCTAGATGTAGATATGAATCCAAAAATTTCAGACTTTGGCGTGGCTAGATTGTTGGTATTAGATGAAACGCAAGGGAACACAAGCAGAATTGTGGGGACCTAGTAAGTATCATGATTGAGGAGGGCTAACATTTACATTTGCGTCATAGAATTAAAGTTAACATGCTCACTAAGGCTTATTCAGATTAAAAAATGGAGATAAAGCTTAGAGGTTAGACGATAATTGTGGAGATCTCAATTGTTATTCAAACAAAACTTATAATTCCTTCATGGTGTCAATGTGCAGTGGATATATGGCTCCAGAGTATGCAATGCATGGACAATTTTCAATGAAATCTGATGTCTATAGTTTTGGTGTGTTGGTATTGGAGATATTGAGTGGACAAAAGAACAATTGCTTTCGAAGTGGGAAGAATGTGGAGGATCTCCTAAGCTATGTAAGAATCATTCTTCCTGCTTTTTCCAGTAATTGCTATAACATTTGTCTTCACACAAAAACAAAATACATAAATAGAAGATTCTTCTCTCTGATATTATCTGTCTATTGTGTCTTACAGGCATGGAAAAATTGGAGGGAGAACGCAGCTTTAAATATTGTAGATCCGACAATGAAGCCTGGCTCAACAAGTGAAGTAATGAGATGCATCCACATTGGATTACTATGTGTTCAAGAAAATGTAGCTGACAAACCAACCATGGCATCAGTCGTTGTCATGCTCAATAGCTACTCCACCACTCTTCCAGTGCCTTCACAACCTGCATTTTTTATGCACACTAACGTGGAATCTAAGATGTCATCTGGATGGCAGCATAGCGTAGGGATTACAAATCAGTCAGAAGAGAGATCCAAAGGGAGCTCAGTCCAGTCCTCACAAAATGAGGTTTCAATTACTGAGCTCTATCCTCGCTAGTGCTTCATGCACATATTATGATGGTCCATGATTCCTGTGGTTTGTGGTTACTTGAGTTCAAACTTCGTATGTAAAACTTGGGTTAGGTTCGTTTTCTCAATTTGTTTTGTTTNCTAACAACATCGTCATTGATAGTTTGGGTTTGTAAAGTTGCACAAACTTCTTCAAATTCTTTCAAATGCAAATAAGGACTTTCTGAATCTAAGCCATGAAACTTGGGAAGTAATTGAATTACTCCTGGTTTTAAATCAAAATTCCCCATATTCGTAGGAAAAATCATGCAAGATGGAGTACTTGTCCTTGTTGGTTGCAAATACTCACGCAAAGTTCTCATTGGTGGATTATTTTGTGCCTCTTCATTTTCTTGTTCATCATGAACACTATGATTGTCAGCCATGGTATCAGAATGAGAATTTTTGGAATCACCAGACAAAGTATCAACCAATTCTTTTAAAACTATTTCCTCTCTTCTCAATCTACTCGTTTGATCACGTTGCCACGAGATCATTCATCATAGACGCTCAAGCACAATAAGAAATTAAAAAGTATGAACAGGTCTCAAAATTATTTATTGCATGCACCAATTAAAATATTTTTTTTTCTTTTTATAAACTAAATGCAAAACAAGCAAGAAAGTAAAATAAAAAAAAAAATTTTGGAATGAGATTACCAAATGGTATGAATATGAAGGTAATGTTTCTTGATTTGTTTTTCGTAAAAAAAAAAAAGAATCGTACCTGCAAAAAGAATATGAAAAACAATTAGCAAAAGATTACTAAATATTTTTTTTTCGAAAAATTTTCACACGTTGCAATCCCCGGCAACGGCGCCAAAAACTTGTTGCGCCTAAACCTTAACTCAAATTAATGAACCAAAATTTAGTGCAGTTTTACCTGCAAGTATACAGGTGTTGTAGTACCTTACAGGATCGAATCCACAGGGATTGACTAATGTGAAAAATTCTCTCAAACAAATGAAAATAAAATACTAAAAGATATGCGTGATTGAATATAAAATGAGGTTAATGAAATTATGATTTTTTTTTTGACGTAATAAAATAAAACTAAAATGATAAAATGTATTGATATGAGAAAAGACTAAGGTTTCGAGGATCCGTTTAATAATTTAAAATATTGTTTCCGATCGAATTATTTCAATTAAACTAGAATAATGATTCCGTTTAATTGGAAGATTTAGCATTTAAGATCAAGAAAATAATTACTAATGATTGAGCATGAGCGATCGATGATTAAAAAAATTACAACTCTATTTGACTATCACAGGGATTTCTCAAGCATTCATTGTATTCGGAAATCACAATAAATCAAGAAAAATTTATAGATAACCAAAATTTCAATAATAAAATCATTCAATCGATTAAACTCACAAAATAAATTTGTCGTCGATCCGAAAACAATTTTCAAATTATTAAACTTCACCTCTAACCTTAGTATGAAAATTTAGCCAACCATTTTGTCACAAGTCTATAGAAATTAAATAAACATGATAGAATTAAAATAAAGCACAAACTAACAATGAAAACACTTAGATTATAAAATAAAAGTGAAGAGAAAATTGAGCGGATCAAAAATAACTCCCTTCAAAACCAGTCCGTAGCTTTCCAAAACGAGAATGCAAGTTTTTTCTTTTTTTTTTCTTCTTTCGTTTTGCTCGTCCAGCTTCTTCATTTCCGTCAAAAATCCACCTGGTTTCCGTCCAACCCAGCGTCTCTCCGTCTCAGTCCTTCTATTTTTCGTAAACTCCTCTCAGTTCATTTCTTTTTTTTTTTCACGCACAGACCCCTCAATTTCTGCTCTCCTCTACTCTATTTCCACTCCAGAAAAATAGTATCTCTCCACTCAAAAACTCCCCCCCCTCACTTCCTCCAGCACGTCCCTCTTTATACACGAAAAAGTAGATCCATCCGTGAATGTGCATCATGTGCTTTGGTTGCTTTATTTTCTGCATGTGGTTTTTCTGCTGCTGTTTCTTTTTTTTTTTTACATGTGCGTGTAAGTTCCAGCTGTGATTTTTCTTTTGATTTCTGCATTTTCTGCTTCATGTACCGTCCTGCCGTGTGCTTCTTCTTCTGCATGAGTGAGTTGCTGTCCACGTTAGTCTGCAGGTGCACACACAATTGCTTTTGCCGTGGGCTGCATGTGTGTTAAGAGTTTTCTGCATGTGTTTCTTCTATGCCGTAGGCTTCATCTTCTGCATGAGTGATGTTGTGAGTTCATGCATGTGCTTAAGTTGCTTGTGTGCTGTCATTCCACTTTCTGCATGTGTGTGAGTGATGCTTTCATGCATGTACTTGTTGCTTTCTTTTTTTTTTCTGTTTTCTGCATTGTGTATTGTCCAACTGTTCTGCATTTGTTTATGCAAGAGTTGAGTTTGCCGTGTGCTGTCATTGCATGTGCTAGCTGCTGAGTTGTTGCATTGAGGTGTTGAGTTTATGGCCAGCTGTTCTGCTGCACTGATGCACATCCGAGTGCTTTCCTGCATGTGTAGTGCATGTGTGAGTTTCTGTAAAACCAGCTTTCAATCCTCTGCATCCGTGAGTTGCCGCAAGTGTTTCTGCTTCAAGTGCCATCCTTTTGATGCATGTGTTTGTGAGCTGCAAGATTCACTTTCGCATGTGTGTGTTCATCCTTCTGATTTCTTCATTCGGCTTCTAGCTCTCTTAAGTCAAAGAAAAACTCAACATCGCAGTTCACTTCAACATTTTATCTCTTTCAGCTTTCTCCTTTAAAAAACTCGTAAAGCATGCGCTTTTGGTCAGAGCCGGGTCTCGTGAATTTTATTTATGCTGCAAATAAAAAAAAATAACACTCGAACTAAATTAAAAAGAAAATAGATTAAAAAAAATATTATATATGTGAGGAAATATTTTTCAATTAAATCATAGTTATAAAATTAAGCATAAACATGATATTAATCAATTAAAAATCACAACTCGAATTTATGCTTATTAACTATTTTTCCATCTAAAACCAATAATAATGTCACGAAGCAGTTGAAATAAATTGGTTTTAAATAACTAAAATATGCAATTTTACAGCTCAAACACACCCCCCAACTAGCTTTTTGCTAATCCTTGAGCAAAATAGTGAAAATTAATTGAGATGAACATTGCATAAAGCTCGAAATTCAAACGAAAACAATCAAGCATAATTCTGAATTCTCACAAAAAATCGATTCGTGACTACTCAACACCAGGAGTTGTATCCACAAGAAAAGTCTCAACAGTTGTTCACATAGAATTGGGGCAAATGTCTTAGAACTCAGATATGTGTGTGTGGCTAAACCTCTGTGTGTTCCTCATTAATAAGCATGATTTATCAAAGGATTTTTCAACCTTAAGATTAATCATTATTGATTCTAACTACCTCAAAGCCTAAGGGACTAGCAGTTTTCACGCCAGCTCTGTTTTTAAAGGTTGAACACTCAACCCCCAAAGTCTTGGGTAACTGTTTCTAGCCCTTTTTACTTAGGAAAGTTCACTAAGCCGCCTTTATTTTCTTCGTCTTTTTTTTTTTTTTTCTTTTCTTTTTTTTGGCATGGCTCGGTAGTCCTGCAGTTTACTTCTCCTATTTTAAATCAATGAACATTAGTGAGGAACACTACGAGTGTAAGCATGTGCAAAATGTTCTTTCAAAACTTGCCCTTCATTCTATATAAATCATACTAATTCTCATTTCTGTAAATATCGCATCCGGTGTTTCAAGTCACTCTTCAACAAAATGTGATGCATCATAAGTCATACTCTATGCTTAGGGTTGAAAATAAATCTTCACAAAATAATTCCGCTCAACTACTCCACCAAGATACTCAAATTTCACAAAAAATGCCAGAAGTATGTGTTCATCATTTATGTTTCAATACACCTCACAAATTTTTTTTTTTTTTTTAGTACTAACACACTCAACGACTTCAACTTTTTAGTATAAACACTTCAACAGAAAACCCTCCCCCCAACTAAATTTGACATTGTCCTCAATGTTCAGCAAATGAATGTTCGACGACATATGTTATGCAGGCATGAATTGAAACAGGATAAACACTGCAGAACATATATTGAAACGAAAGAGTAAAGAGGAAAGATGTCACCTGAAATATTCGAGTGCGCACAAGGAGTAGATTTCTATCAAAGTTAGAAGATACAAAAAGCAAAAGAAATAAAAACAAAACAAACAAAAATGGTATATACAATGAGGAATCAGAAATTAATTCTGATAAGCAGGATCCTCCAGAGTAGTGGACTCAATCTCTGGAGTAAAATCACCCAAAAATGGTTTCAACCTTTGTCCATTAACTTTAAAAACATTACCATTCTCTGGATTCTCTATCTCAATGGCACCAAAAGGAGTAAACAGTTTTTACAACAAAGGGGCCGATCCATCGGGATCGAAGCTTTCCAGGAAACAAATGGAGCCTTGAATTATACAGCAAAACTTTTTGTGAAGGCTCAAAAGATTTTCGAAAAATGTTTTTATCATGAAAAATTTTCATTCGCTCCTTGGAAATACGAGAGTTCTCGTAAGCTTCATTCCTGATTTCCTCCAACTCATTAAGCTGAAATTTACGAAGAGAGCCAGCTTTATCCATATCAAAATTAAATTGCTTGATTGCCCAATAAGCTTTGTGTTCCAATTCCACAGGCAAATGACAAGCCTTTCCAAAAATGAGTCGATATGGGGACATACCAATCGGGGTTTTAAAAGCAGTACGGTATGCCCAAAGTGCATCGGTTAATCGTAAAGACCAATCTTTGCGACTTGGGTTAACCGTAAATTTTATTCCCATTAGTACTCTTGAACTGTCTGATGATAGGTTTATGTAATACATATTCTCCCGATTAGATACCTCAACTTGACCACTTGTCTGTGGATGATAAGGGGTAGCAACCTTATGAGTAATACCATATTTTCGCATTAAGGTCTCGAAAGGCTTATTGCAAAAATGTTTACCCCCATCACTGATAATGGCTCGAGGTGTTCCAAACCTTGATAAAATATTTTCTTTCAAAAATTTCAATACCACTTTGTGGTCGTTGTTTTTGCATGGAACAGCCTCAATCCATTTGGACACATAATCCACAGCTACCAAAATGTAGAGATTGCCAAAAGAAACTGGGAAGGGTCCCATGAAGTCGATGCCCCAACAATCAAATATTTCAACAACCAAAATTGGATTTAATGGCATCATACTCCGACGGGTAATCCCTCCCAACTTTTGACAACGCTCACAAGTTTTACAAAATTCATGGGTATCCTTGAAAATGGTAGGCCAATAGAAACCACATTGCAAAATTTTAAAGCAGTTTTCTTCCCAGAAAAATGGCCACCACATGCCCCAGAATGACAAAAGGACATCACACTTTGAAATTCACTATTGGGAACACATCGTCTAATTATTTGATCCGGGCAATATTTAAACAAATATGGATCATCCCAAAAGAATTTTCTTACCTCCACAAAAAATTTCCTCTTATCTTGTTGAGTCCAAATGTGAGGAATTTCACCTGTAGCAAGAAAATTGGCAATGTCAGCAAACCAAGGCAATTGAGATACACCAAAAAGTTGCTCATCTGGAAATGTGTCTTTAATAGGAACTGTCTCTATGGAATCTGAAAGAACAAGCCTAGACAGATGATCAGCAACAACATTCTCAACTCCCTTTTTATCCTTGATTATCAAATCAAATTCTTGCAACAAAAGGATCCATCTAAGCAACCTGGGCTTTGCATCTTTTTTCGCTAAAAGGTACTTCAATGCAGCATGATCAGTGAAAATGACAATTTGAGACCCAATCAGATAAGAGCGAAATTTGTCAAGTGCAAAATATTACTGCAAGTAGCTCTTTTTCAGTTGTTGAATAATTCATTTGAGCACTATTTAAGTTCTACTTGCATAATAAATGACACAAGGCTTTTTGTCATTCGTTGGCCCAAAACAGCTCCAACAGCATAATCACTAGCGTCACACATGATCTCAAATGGCAAATTCCAATCAGGTGATCGCATAATAGGAGCTGAAATCAACATACCTTTTAGCTTTGTAAAAGCTAACTCACAATCATCAGTCCATGCAAAAGAATTTTCCTTTGACAATAAATTGCACAAAGGTCTAGAAATTTTGCTGAAGTCTTTAATGAACCTCCTGTAAAAACCTGCATGACCTAGAAAAGATCTGATATCCCTGATGTTCTTTGGGATGGGCAAGTTAGAAATTAATTCAATTTTGGCCTTGTCCACTTCCATACCTTGAGAAGATACAATGTGACCAAGAACAATCCCTTGAGTGACCATAAAATGACACTTTTCCCAGTTTAAAATCAAATTCTTTTCTTTGCATCTGATCAGCACTTTTTCCAAATGAGTCAAACATTCATCAAATGAATCACCAAAAATAGAAAAATCATCCATGAATATTTCAACGAAACGCTCTACCATGTCACTGAATATACTCATCATGCATCTTTGAAATGTAGCAGGAGCATTACAAAGTCCGAATGGCATCCTTCGATATGCAAAGGTACCAAATGGACATGTAAAAGTGGTCTTTTCTTGATCTTCAGGNCAAATTGTTGATGTCCGAAAGTCTGCATCCCATTCATAAAAGAAAACGCATTTGGTCCCCAGTTAATACAGTTTGAAATGCTTTAACAGGGAAAAATCAAAGGATCCTGAATCGTAGTTTCTCATCAACTATTTCTGTCTCAATCAACCAGCTGCTTATTTATTTAAAAAAGAAATTGATTATCATTCAAGGCATGGGAAAACATCCCCTTTAGTCAATCAACTCTTCTAGGGACAAACGTCCCTACGTCCAAGCAGTTGCCTCAGCGGATGTGACATACCGCCACGTCAGTCGATAATATTAAAAAAAATCAACCAAAACAGAATACACGGAAGGAGGGATGAGAGTTTCCATTTGTCTGTGATGAGAGTTTCAACACATCTAATTACCTTGACTTGGTCACAGCACACTTACTATTCAAATTGTTGATGTCCGAAAGTCTGCATCCCATTCATAAAAGAAAACGCATTTGGTCCCCAGTTAATACAGTTTGAAATGCTTTAACAGGGAAAAATCAAAGGATCCTGAATCGTAGTTTCTCATCAACTATTTCTGTCTCAATCAACCAGCTGCTTATTTATTTAAAAAAGAAATTGATTATCATTCAAGGCATGGGAAAACATCCCCTTTAGTCAATCAACTCTTCTAGGGACAAACGTCCCTACGTCCAAGCAGTTGCCTCAGCGGATGTGACATACCGCCACGTCAGTCGATAATATTAAAAAAAATCAACCAAAACAGAATACACGGAAGGAGGGATGAGAGTTTCCATTTGTCTGTGATGAGAGTTTCAACACATCTAATTACCTTGACTTGGTCACAGCACACTTACTATTCAAATTGTTGATGTCCGAAAGTCTGCATCCCATTCATAAAAGAAAACGCATTTGGTCCCCAGTTAATACAGTTTGAAATGCTTTAACAGGGAAAAATCAAAGGATCCTGAATCGTAGTTTCTCATCAACTATTTCTGTCTCAATCAACCAGCTGCTTATTTATTTAAAAAAGAAATTGATTATCATTCAAGGCATGGGAAAACATCCCCTTTAGTCAATCAACTCTTCTAGGGACAAACGTCCCTACGTCCAAGCAGTTGCCTCAGCGGATGTGACATACCGCCACGTCAGTCGATAATATTAAAAAAAATCAACCAAAACAGAATACACGGAAGGAGGGATGAGAGTTTCCATTTGTCTGTGATGAGAGTTTCAACACATCTAATTACCTTGACTTGGTCACAGCACACTTACTATTCAAATTGTTGATGTCCGAAAGTCTGCATCCCATTCATAAAAGAAAACGCATTTGGTCCCCAGTTAATACAGTTTGAAATGCTTTAACAGGGAAAAATCAAAGGATCCTGAATCGTAGTTTCTCATCAATTACTTCTGTCTCAATCAACCAGCTGCTTATTTATTTAAAAAAGAAATTGATTATCATTCAAGGCATGGGAACATCCCCTCAGTCAATAGTCCTGCTTTATTTGTGCCCCAACTTTCATTTTCTTGTCTTTAATTTGCGAGGACATGAGCATTTAAAACAGAGAGATACAAGGGGATACCGGATAAGAATGTGCTGAAGCTGAAATGCATATTCTTCAAATTGTTGACTTGGTCACAGCACGCTTGCTATTCAAATTTTTACTGTCCGAAAGTATGCGTCCCTTTCATAAAAGAAAACGCGTTTGGTCCCCAGTTAATTAGTTTGAAATGCTTTAACAGGGAAAAATCAAAGGATTCTGAATCGTAGTTTCTCATCAACTACTTCTGTCTCAATCAACCGGCTGCTTATTTATTTAAAAAAGAAATTGATTATCATTCAAGGCATGGGAAAACGTCCCCTTTAATCAATCAACTCTTCTAGGGACAACCGTCCCTACGTCCCCGCAGTTGCCTCTGCTGATGTGACATACCACCACGTCAGTCGATAATATTAAAAAAAAATCAACCAAAACAGAATACACGGAATGAGGGATGAGAGTTTCCATTTTTCTATGACGAGAGTTTCGACACATCTAATTACCTTGACTTGGTCACAGCACGCTTGCTATTCAAATTGTTGATGTTCGAAAGTCTGCATCCCTTTCGTAAAAGAAAACGCGTTTGGTCCCCAGTTAATATAGTTTGAAATGCTTTAATAGGGAAAAATCAAAGGATCTTGAATCGTAGTTTCTCATCAACTACTTCTGTCTCAATCAACCAGCTGCTTATTTATTTAAAAAAGAAATTGATTATCATTCAAGGCATGGGAAAACGTCCCCTTTAGTCAATCAACTCTTCTGGGGACAACCGTCCCTACGTCCCCGCAGTTGCCTTAGCTGATGTGACATACCGCCACGTCAATTGATAATATTAAAAAAAAATCAACCAAAACAGAATACACGGAAGGAGGGATGAGAGTTTCCATTTGTCTGTGATGAGAGTTTCAACACATCTAATTACCTTGACTTGGTCACAGCACGCTTACTATTCAAATTGTTGATGTCCGAAAGTCTGCATCCCTTTCGTAAAAGAAAACGCGTTTGGTCCCCTGTTAATATAGTTTGAAATGCTTTAACAGGGAAAAATCAAAGGATCCTGAATCGTAGTTTCTCATCAACTACTTCTGTCTCAATCAACCAGCTGCTTATTTATTTAAAAAAAGAAATTGATTATCATTCAAGGCATGGGAAAACGTCCCCTTTAGTCAATACTCCTACTTTGTTCTCCATTTTAATACAATATATAGGTGTTAAAGAAAACCTTCTTTTCGTTCCCCAACTCTCATTTTCTTGTCTTTAATTTGCCAGGACACGAGCATTTTAAAACAGAGAGGGATTCAGGGGGATAAGCATTTGCTGAAAGTGAAATGCATATTCATGTGTTTCTTCGAAAAGAAAAAAAATCTATTTATTATTACTTTTTTATTATCATACTATCGACATTTTTTTGATTTAATATTATATAATAGATTAATAGGTAAAATATAGTAAATACTCTTATCATAAAAAGATAATGATAAAATATAAGAAGAGCAGCATTACACAAGTTGGAATTACTCTTAGCAACCAAAGTTTGAAATAAATAGATAAGAATTGATAAGGATTCTAGCAGCTGAATAAGTCCTCATCCCCCCATGATTTAAGAAGTAGTCTCTGCCTAGCCGGAACCGTGCTCTCTATTTGCATCAGTTGTTTTATTGGTGCAGGGGACCATGAACAAAGAAAACAAAATCAAATTTTCATGAATTTACTGCAGGCTTGGAATCAATGGAGGAGTGGGACACACTTGGAGTTGTTGGATCCGGCTCTGAGACATTCTTATTCAAGAATGAAGTTATTTATTAGGTGCATCCATATTGAGTTATTGTGCGTTCAAGAAGCTCCAGCAAGCCGACCTACACAATAGTTCTTATGCTTAACAGTTACTCTGTTACGCTACCATTACCTCAGCAGCCAGCATTTTTGCCTCCAAGTAGGGCAAAGCTGGACATGCCAACAAAGATGCTGCGCTCAGATCAATCTTCTTCAAGTCAAGTAGTATCGCTTACTGAAATATACCCTCGATAATGTGATTAGACGAGGTGTTCTCCAGAACCAGTTGATGATGTTATGTTAGCAGTTAGTGGAACCCGTACTTTAATTTGCAAAAACGAGGAACTCGAAGAGGGTTGGGACCGTAATATACCGTCCGTGGACAAATCATTTCCGTTGTTACACATGCAAGACTGGTAAAGTAAGAGAACCTAAAGGTTTGCTTGAAACGGAAAATTCGCAAGAAAACAAATCTTGTCTTGTCGTACGATATTTGTCATTAGCGGATGGTAAAAGCACCAGCACTATATATTAAACTGACATATTCGTGGCAATTTTGAATAGATTATTTTAATGTTTATAAAAAGTATTAAAAGTTATATAGTGTCAGTCAAACATTTTATATCATTTATAAAAAAGTATAAAATGTAAATTTATTGATTAATTTTAATAAAAATATAATATTTAAATACTTTCAATAAATATATCATTTATGCATGTATCCTCAATTGTCAAATCTTTGTTTTGCCTCATATATGAAGAATGTAAAAACCATTAAGTTATAAACAAATGGTAAATATAGTATTTTTTGCACAATTACAAATTTAATATAAAATACTTATTTATCTCCTAAATTTTTTATTCAACTAAAGAAAATAAATAACTACACAGGTTTTTTTTTGTCAAATCGTTTTTTCAGTCTTGTCATTATGAACTCAACTTATAATAAGCATTCGATCAATATCAGGAAAACAAATTATTTTCCTTTCACTTGCAAAGTTCGATCCGGAAGGTAAGAGCTCTTGTTTTATATATTCTGCGGGGTGGTGGCAGTCAACTTAAAATAAATGAGTGGCCCCATGGATGGGCTAGTGGCTCATCGGCCAACACTAGGAGCCATTAAGGTCCATGTTTAATTAATTATCATTTAGTATCTACATATGATTATTATTTTGGCTGACTTTTCTTATTCTTCTCTACGTACCACTCACGTCTTAATCATTCGCTCCTCTGAAAGCTGAAAAGTATACACGGTGAATTCCATCGTCAATGTATTTTATATATATATTTTAAATATTAAAAAAAAAACACACACACACACACACAAAATACATAATCTCTGTACACCATCGGAACACTGAACTTAATTTTTCTTAAAACTAAGGCTATAGTCTTATCTGACTCTTGATTCAATAGCTAGCTATGATTCATCTGATGTGCTTGCATCCAGAATCTAAATATATCCAACTAATATACAAAGAATTATCAAGTCAAAATCACAAATCATTTTCTATTCCAATGGAAAAGAAATTTTCACTGGATTAGTACAAGAAAGACACCACGCATTAGCTCAAAGCAAATATACACCGCCTTACTGTTTCTCTAGATAAAAGAAGGACCAGGCTTGTACCTCTTTTGAGTTTTAACACATCTAATTAGCTTGACTTGATGATGTTCGAAAGTCTGCATCCCTTTCATAAAAGAAAACGCGTTTGGTCACCGGTTAATAAACTGAAACGAAAAATTTAATTGTAAGCATAATTATGTATTAACATGTGCATTAATTTAATGTGATTGATTAAAAAATTAAATTTTATTGAAAACAGTGCTAATTTAAATTTTAAATATAAAGTAATCAATATTGATACGCAGATTAATACGCGACTTTATTTGTATGTAGCAAAACTCTCGTAACTTCTTATCAACTACTCCTGTTTCAATCAACCAGGTGCTTATTTATTTAAAAAAGAAATTGATTATAATTCAAGGCATGGGTAAACGTCCCCTTTTCAATACTCCTGCTTTGTTCTCCATTTTCATATAATATATGAGCGGCGCTACAGGCATCGTTAGTGGCTTCACGGGGAGCCATCATTAGGCAAAAATAATTTTTTTAAAAAAATTATTTTTAATATTTTTAATTGTTTTAAAAAAATATAAAAAATTTATAACAATATTAAACAATTATTTCTTAATTATTAAGGAAAAGAAAAAAAAAAAGTCAGCGGTGGCCCCAGCGGTGGCCTTAGTATTTTTAATTTTTAATATATAGGTGTTAAAGAAAACCTTTTGTTCGTGCCCCAACTTTCATTTTCTTGTCTTTAATTTGCCAGGACATTAGCCATTTTAAATACGAAAAAAATTACACAACCTTCAACTATTAACATAATCTTTACACACTATATTTTTTTAATTTTTATTATTTTTTCTTTTATAAAATATTTAATATATAGATAATAAATAAATAAAATTCAATTAATTTAAAAGGAATAAATTAAAAAAATTAAGTATTAAAATATTAAACAACTTTAAAAACTATAATGCGTAGGGGTTGATATTGGGGTTTTGTTGGCATGTTTATAGCAGTTCCGTTCACATTTTAAAAACATATAATGGGTGTTCGGATTTACAACAAAGATAGTTTGGTAAATTTGGCCAGGATGTGATGGAACATCAGGTTTAATATGAATGCCTCCTGAAGTCAGGGCAAACATTTTCTTCTCCATTCTTCATACCATGGTATTGATGCCCTGTTGTTTTCAGAAAATGGAAAATGCAACTCTCCTAGCTGTTGTGTGATTATGTTAAGCTTTTATAGCATGCTGAACTTTTGCCTTCTCAGCCACAAAAAATAAGAAAAAGAAAAAGAGCAGTTATTTCAGTTGAGGAGAACGTGTTGGTTCTTGAGACAACATGGCCTATTGGGATTGGTGGAGCTTCTCATCTACACTTTTAGAAGCTTAGCATATGAGTGTGTGTGTGGGCTGGGGAAGATGCAGAGAGGTTTGAAGGATTATCAAGATCAGAATCATGTACGCTGCAGATCTGTTTAGGAAGACACATTGCCTATTGTATGCTGCAGTTCTATTTATACCTTTGCTTCACACTGTTTTGCCTGGCCTAACATACAGCAACAATAACCATATTGAGGCCCTAAATTCATTTTATACAGGACCGTTTACCATATCTCCAAAAATATTGCAGCAGAAGTTTCAGAAAAGTAATGTATCATCCACCTTGGTGCAGAAGCAGATCAACTTCGACAGCAACTCCATAAGAGATTCAATGTCCTGTCCATCAGCCCCATCAATGAAACACCGACAAAAACCTTAAATACTCATTTCCACCAAACTGTGTAACCTTATATTTTTATAACTTAATGAAACTTTTGCATGACATCTACTGTTAGGCCGTTGGCTAAAAAAAATGTAATTTAAATTGCCATAGTTTGCTTATTTACTGAACTTGTATGAATTTATGATTTGTTTTAACTTGTACTGTTTCACTCGGTACTTAACGAACAATTTATCCATCCACATATTTCTCACCACCTTAGTGAATTTGAACGAATGCCTACCGATATCAGCATTGATCTATCTGTCCATTACAGAGTCTATCAATCGGTTTTGCATCATCTTTCCATCCTATTGTTGATTGTGGAGTGACATGTAACCTAATAGGATCCAATTTGTTCTCACAGCTGCAAGTTTATCCTATTATTACCTATTACACGTAATAATCACATTTCAACTGGGCAAAACTGCATGTTGAGCCCTTACTAGTGTATATATAT
>QGSO01000487.1:47872-68007 GCA_011037825.1 Carya cathayensis | reverse complement strand
AACAATAGGCTGCGTTTCCATAACGCCAAATATAGCTCTGTTTGAGTATCGGACAGCACAATCAGCGGACCAATCGATTGCCTCCTTCTGGTTGGGACAAGACTGTAAGAGACCTTGACTTGTCGAATTGATACAACTACGACATACATCCGGCGTAACGTCTCCTCTACAAAATGCAATCGCGTTCACTTTGTCGGAATTTTCTCCGGCGGTGAAATTGTAAAAGCCGTCATTGATCTTCGTGTTGGAAGACATGGAGGCCAGGAGGCCAACGAGGTTTGCCCTGTAGGTACTGTTGCTGGTGTAGTTACCAGTTTGATAACAGTACTGAGCCTTGGGAGTAACAAAAAGTAGGATCAGAAGACCGAGCAATAAAAGTCGTTTTGAATAATACATGATCTTCGTTGTTCCTCTCTCTTTGGCCTGCAAATCAAGGAACCAATATGATTAAGTTTTATGGAGAATGGGAAGGATGGACTTGCGCTGTACGTTAAAGATACCAATCTGCAATATGAGTACTACTGGGGCTCTCACTACCATAAAATATTTTCGCCTCCGATCCTGATCTCTGAAACCAAAGACAATCCCCTTTCAGTACTTTATCTACTGATCATCTTGTATATCTGATTTTTCAATCTAACTTTGATTAGAGAAAGATGATCCCGAATGAGAAAAGAGTACCTGTTTCTGCATGACAATTGACTTTAGTATTTCAAGACCCGGAGTGCACGATGTTGAAAATTCCAAGCAGTGGGATGAGTCTACGTCCATCCGTGTTTTTTACGTGGACCAGCTGAATCCAATGCGACCATATCTTATTGCATGACCGATTCAAAGTGTAATACCCAGGCCCAAGCCCACAACTCAGACCCAATAAAACCCAAGCCTAAGCCCATAGAAACACCATCTGCATGAAACAAACCCCCTCTTCCCAGACAGTTTTTATTTTTATTTTTCTTCTTCCTACTTCTTCTCTCCCATTTTTTCCAGATCACACCACTCCCTCACAAATTGTTATACGTCGTATACGGAGGCATGGAGACAAGGAAGGGTTGAACGGCTAAGTGCAGGGGACTCATCTCGAAGTGGAAGGCTGTCGGCAGAATGAGAAGTGAACCTAAAGTCTGAAGGGATTTATGCTGAGGTGGGCTTAAAGGGCCGTAGTGGATTGGGCTGGGATAGCAAGACCTATGGGCCATTATTAGTAAACCGAATAAAAGTGCCTTTGTTAATTGAAGCCCGTTAGATAAGGGCAGTTTAATATTTTCCTTAGGGTGGGGCTACTCTGCTTCCCACCCTTACCGCTGGGCTTACCGCCCAGTGTAAATTTTTTTTTTTTAATTTTCTTTTCACAATTTTTAATCACTTTTTTAATCATTAATTAAAAAAATACACTAATACATTTAAAATTACTTTCTTAATCATTAAGTAAAAAAAAAAGAAATTTTTTTTTTCCCGAGCGGTATACTAAGTGTACCGCTTGGGCGGCAAAGAAGCTTTATCCTTTTCCTTATTGCCTTTGTTTAGTATAAATTTCCCTGTACATTCATGCGAGAATCATCTAGAATTTCTATTATACTGTTCTATTGAACTTGGAGGTGCTCCCTCGAAGAGAGCTTATTTCCGTAGATCTATATACAATTCTGATTTCGATCCATTACTTTCTATTACATTTCCTAGTTGATTGTAACAGAAATTCTCTCATCCCTCCACTCAATCCATGGCAGACCATAGCATGTCACGCAATCTCTCTCACTTGGACTCACCTACACCCGAAATCATCACCTTCAGTATGCAGGCCCCCTGCAGGTCTCCATGTCCAAGTCTCCATGCCCAAACCACCATGGTGATCATCCCAGCGAACCTCCCCCACCACCCAAATCTCAGCCATCAATCACCACGAGACAAGCCTTCACATTCCCTGTTTTTCTACCTCGAAACAGAGCAGCCTTCCAACCAAGCCGAGCCACCACCAGCCACATCTCCTAAGGTTAGGCTATGTCGCCATCGTTTCTAGTGCACGACCATGATTCTCGGCCAACCACCCAGACCAACGTCACAGTGGTTCTTCTCCATTTTTCTCTCAGTGAGCAATTCTCACTCTCACTCACTCACACACACACACACACACACTCTCTCTCTCTCTCTCTCTCTCTCTCTCTCTCTCTCTCTCTGCGTCTCTAGTTTTCTCTCCGTAACCTCTCATCACCCTCTCTCGTCCTTTATTACTCAGCCACGCAAAATCGACGGTGGTTTCTTCTTGATCAACTGTCCTCTGTCTAAACATTTTTTCTGGCCGTCCAGCTCCGTCGCATGCCTCTCCCACTGGTCTCTGTTTCCGTTTTCATTTTTGGGTAAGCTTTGCCACTCAAAGCTTGGTGTTCCTTCGTGTGTGTTCGTGATGCCGCCGCCCAAGTTGTTTTTCTTTTTATTACTCTGTTAACCCAATGTGCAAGAGATTGTTTTATGAGTTTTGCTACATACAAGCAAAGGCGCGTACTAATCTGCGTACCAATACTGATTCATTCATACTTAAAATTTAGATTAGCACAGTTTTCAATAAAATCTACTTTTTGACTAATCACAATTGATTGGTGCTTATATTAGTGCACAATTGTGCTTGTAACTAGATTTTTCCTTGTTTTATTACGTTTCTACCCTTTTTATTGTGGAAGTGATGACTGAATATATTTTGAATGGTATTTTAGTGTGGGTTTCTATTTTCTAGATTGGACTTCTTTTAAGTTGAGTTGTATTTAGTCTTTTTAAATTAGGCATAAGTTTAGTCCGACAAATGTATTAGTCATAAACTTGATTTCATAGAAAATATTTAAAGGTGATTTCATAGAAAATATTTAAAGGCTTTCACTATATGATCTAGTATTAAATTTTGCAACTAGATTTGGTAATAAATTGTAAGCGTTTAATCTTTTATTTTAAACACTTTAAGCCTATTATATAGAAATAAATATTTGATAGTTTTAAATTAGATATTGATTAATAGTTTACATTGATTTTTGATATAAGTATTATTAAGGATATTTTATGAGCTACTATTGTTTAAGAGAATTACGATTTCCTACTACATTATATGTTAGTAGTATTAAATTTTGATTTCAATAATAGTTTATAAAGATATGAGTTTTAAATATGATTATGTTAATTTTCGAAATGAATTTAAGTTGTTTTGTTATATTCGATAAATTTAGAAAGTGATGGTATTTTAGAGTTAAGAGAATTTTAGGTTTCTTTGAGAGATTAAAATAGGTTAATGTTGGCATTTCGGGTTTAGGTATTGAAATACATTTTGACCAGAAATTTAAGAAAGTTAAGTTTGACTATTTTATAGGTGATGATCGGATTGCTGTTAGTACTGTTTTGAAGAAGATTCAGAAAGTTAAAGAGTCCGGATATGCGGGGTTCCTATGCTAGGCTTTAAATGAATTGTTTCAGACTGAGGTTGAATTTCTGAAAATTTTGCACGTTTTATTATGAAATGAGAACTTGGGAAAAACAACCTTAATCATTTATTTGCATTACACATGAAATCTATATGAAAAAGGGAAAATATTTTCTGACATGCATTGCATAGACATGGGCTTCATTTTGTCATGCCGTCTTTAAACTGTGAAAAAGAGCGATATTGAAATTATGAAAATTTTTGCATTGATTAGAAAGATGCTCTAGCTTTTGTTTTCAGTATGTGAGAATGATTTGAAAATGTTTCGATACTCGCTTTTGTTTTGATATGGCATTTGAAAACCTTTGGCATGGTGTACTGATTTTGTACTTGACTCTGTCTCTGCTCTGTTATGCTCTGCTCTATTCTGTTTGAATTGGTACCAACTCCTCTGTCTCTGAGTGCACCCACTTTGGAAGTAAGGTGGTTTATTTGTGGTCTTTCCTATGTGCACACTTGGAGCTTTGAGAATAATAAGGGAAAGATTTCACCTCTGTCTCTGCCCCGTTTAGCTACCGGGGTTAGCACAACCGTACCATGTGGGTGAAACATGGTTTCTACTTTGCGAGATACTCTGTTTTGATGTGATGATGATGCTTAGATTATGTTATGTCAAAGTACTTGGGGTTTTATATGTTTTAAAACCATCTTTCTATTACGTTTGAAAACATGTTTTGTTCTGCTTGATAACTTTGGAAAATATTTTGTTCTGCATACTGTACTCTAAAAATGCTTATGTTTACGTACTAGTATATGTGCTCTGCTTACTGAGTTTTTGATAACTCACCCTTTATCTCCACAATATTTTTAAGATGATTTTATATATTTCAGCTGATGATCAAATTGTGAAGTATTGGGGGAGATGATTTAAGAATGGTGGTTTAACTTTAGAGAGTTTCTATATGCATATTGACGAAGTTATTAAGAAACTTTATTGTGTTTTGATGACTTAGTATTTTGAAAAATTAATTATATTGAAGAAATTAGTTTGAATTACAATTTCCATATGATATTTGGAATTTAGAGTCTGTAATTATATTATTGAAATATGAGTTTAAGTTATAGGAAGTAATTCTCCAACCCCTACGGACCGGGGCATTACACAAAGCATCTAAATATCAATTAGGGGTGCTACCCGCCCCCCCTAGGGGCGGGACCACCCCCACCCCGCATGGACGGGGCGGGGTACCCCGTCCGGTAACGGGGGTGGACCTCCCCCCATCTGCCCCCTGACTTTGTAATTGGGCCCTTGGCCCATTGAAATTATTTGGGCCATTTTGGGCCCAAATAAGTTTTTTGGGCTCAGAATGACCCAGAAACACAATCCAGACCTGTTTTTAGACTAAAAATTTAATTACAACTATATTTATATATTAAAAAAAACTTGAAAAAAAAAATAGGAATACAAATACTAATTACTAAATTCCAAATTCAAAAACTTCAATGGTCAACTTTATAGTCTTATACTATTAGCCTATTAATTACTAAGTAATTAAGGCATGCACTAAACTATTACAAAATTACAATGATAGAAATTACAAAATCGTGTCAACTAATAAACAATTACAAAATTACAAAGACATAAAAATAATAAGTACTACAAATTGTACCATTAATGATTAACATTACAACTAATTATAAATTAACAAAATCATAACATTGGGAAGTTTGATCAATTTTGAGTGGCGGTGAGTTCACTGAGACATTCCATTGTGTTGAGCTATGGACAGACAAATTCAAGATCATAAATCCTGCAATAATAATAAGTTAAAAATAAAACGAATTAGAATTATCAATATAAAGTTTTAACTCATAAATTAAGGGATTAATTCTGCAAACCATGAGCAATGGTGGGTCTCGAGTCTAATATAAAAGAATTCATACTGCGGCAGAGGAGGTACCTGTAGACGTCGTCCCAGCCCCAGGCAATGCAGGCATCACTACAACAATTAAAGGCAGAAATTAACACAAATTAATTTTAAATAAATAAATAAAAATAAGATAATTGAATTCATGTGACATTACCAGATCCAGGTGCATCATCACCCTCATCCTCGGCGTTGACATGATCATAATCAATAACATCTGGAACATGAATTGGACTCCCTGTGATCCAATTTGAGGTGCAAATGAAAGACTCAACAGTGGCAGGATCTAATGAGCTCCAGAATGGATCTAATACGCGCCCTCAGGTGCTAAAGGCCGACTCCGATGCTACTGTACCAATAAGGATGGCCAAAATGCTGCGGGCTATTTGTGCAAGGACGGGATACTTGGGGGCATGTATCTTCCACCAAGCCAGGATATCAAAGTCTCATACATATGGTTCAAGATCTAGACCAAAGTATCTGTCTATCTCTGACTTGGCCTCTGTAGTACTCCTCGTGAATGGGTTCCCTTCCATCCTATCACCCCAGTCCATTCTACGTTTTTTCTCAGCCCTGGCATCAAATACTGGTGGGGGGATAGGAGTAGGTGCCGTAATATTACCACCCCGCAAGATGGTAAACTCATCAAATAATCTATCAAGGGTTTCCCTAACCCTTGATGCAATATGCTCCGCCCATACTTGCCCGTAGGCAATACCCAATCCATATACCATGCCATCCATCTTAAACCGGGGGTCAATGGCAACAGCTACATATAACAACATATTAGCCCTATCGAAATCTCTCCCCCAATACTTGTCGTATTTCGCCCTCATCAACAATGCCATCTGCTGCAACCTCGTGTGACCGCTTGTAATAATCTCATCTAATTCTTCTTTTACCTTACATATTTGTTGACAAAAATGATGGGATGTAGGATATAGAAAACCAGATAAAATCGTAGTAACCTCGTAGAAAAGCCTTAAAAAATCTACGAAAGTAGATACATTATCCCAGTCCTCAGTCATAGGCTTCCCCAATCCCCGTTGATCTTCAAAATATTTTACATATTGAATGTCTTCCTCACTCAATAAGGCAAATGCCAACTTATACTCTTGGGCTACCTCCAACATAAAAAATGTTGAGTTCCATCGCGTAGTCAAATCAGTACAAAGCCCATTCTTTGATGTTTTTCCTGCAGACCGCGCAGCAACCTTGAATTTCTCTAATCTCGCAGGAGAAGATCTCACCTATCTCACAGCAGTCCTGACCGAGTAATAGAGTCATGAAGATTTTTCATACCGTCACTGAAAATAAGATTAAGAATATGTGACGCACACCTCATATGCAAATACTCACCATCCAAGATTATCTTATTTGCCTCTCTAAGAAAAGTATTAAGATATCTCAATGCGGTATCGTTAGACGATGCATTATCAACTGTGCATGTCACAACGCGTGTCAACTCCTACTCCTTTATAGCGGCCTCCAAGGCCCTCCCAATTGTCTCTCCCTTGTGATCGGTAATTTGACAACATTTGAGAATTTTCTTATGCAATANCTATTGTATATTACCATAGGGGTGTAACCGGTCCGGTTCGGTCCGGTTTTAGATAAAATCTAGGACCGAACCGGTATGTACCGGTTTTATATTTTTAAAAACCGATTACGCACCAGTTACCCCCTAAACCGGTATGTCCGCTTTTACCAGTTCCGGTCCGGTCCGGTCCGGTTTTCCGGTTTTAATATATTAAGTATATTAGTATTATTAATGTATTTATTAAAAAAAATCTATTGAGAATTTATTAGGCAATAAAATGTATTTAATATATATATTTTATATTTAAAACATATGATCAAATAAATATTTATGTTTAAGATTGAAATGTTATGTTATAAATTATAATATATTATTTCATACATTATTATATATATTATATATGAAATATAATATTAAAAATTAATAAAATATATATATAAAATGTGAACCGGTCCGGTTTGGTGTTGAAAAACATAAAACTGATTCCGGACCGGATTTGACCGGTTTTTAAAATAAAAGAACCGATTCCAAACCGAACCGGTCAAAAACCGGACCGAACCAACCGGTTTGGTCCGGTCCGGGCCGGTTTTCTGGTTTGTCGGTTTATTTTTACACTCCTAATTACCAGGGTAGACTCTCCGATGGACAGGTTATAGCTGTGAAAAGACTATCAAGAGATTCTGGGTAAGGAGATACAGAATTTAAGAATGAGGTCTTGTTGGTTGCCAAACTTCAACACCGAAATTTGGTTAGGCTCCTAGGCTTCTGCTTGGAAAGAAAGGAAAGGCTTTTAGTGTATGAGTTCGTGGAAAATACAAGTCTTGATCATTTCCTTTTCGGTATGTTTGCACTTCTGATTTCATATGATGTTGTACGTATGCATACTATTATTTTTGGGCCATAAGCTTTGTTGAAATTTGTTCTCCCATGTTCTACTTAATTTCATGAAGCATTTACTAATTTCTAATTTTCTTGGATGTGTAGATCCAACCAAACGTGGACATGTGGATTGGGAAAGACGATATAAAATTATACGAGGCGTTGCTCGAGGGATTCTATATCTCCATGAAGATTCTTGACTTCGTATTATTCATAGTGATCTTAAAGCCAGCAATATCCTTCTAGATGTAGATATGAATCCAAAAATTTCAGACTTTGGCATGGCTAGATTGTTTGTATTAGATGAAACGCAAGGGAACACAAGTAGAATTGTGGGGACCTAGTAAGTATCATGATTGAGGAGAGCTAACATTTACATTTGCGTCATAGATTTAAGGTTAACATGCTCACTAAGGCTTATTCAGATTAAAAAATGGAGATAAAGCTGAGAGGTTAGACGATAATTGTGGAGATCTCAATTGTTATTCAAACAAAACTTATAATTCCTTCATGGTGTCAATGTGCAGTGGATATATGGCTCCAGAGTATGCAATGCATGGACAATTTTCAATGAAGTCTGATGTCTATAGTTTTGGTGTGTTGGTATTGGAGATATTGAGTGGACAAAAGAACAATTGCTTTCGAAGTGGGGAGAATGTGGAGGATCTCCTAAGCTATGTAAGAATCATTCTTCCTGCTTTTTCCAGTAATTGCTATAACATTTGTCTTCACACAAAAACAAAATACATAAATAGAAGATTATTCTCTCTGATATTATCTGTGTATTGTATCTTACAGGCATGGAAAAATTGGAGGGAGAACGCAGCTTTAAATATTGTAGATCCGACAATGAAGCCTGGCTCAACAAGTGAAGTAATGAGATGCATCCACATTGGATTACTATGTGTTCAAGAAAATGTAGCTGACAGACCAACCATGGCATCAGTCGTTGTCATGCTCAATAGCTACTCCACCACTCTTCCAGTGCCTTCACAACTTGCATTTTTTATGCACACTAACGTGGAATCTAAGATGTCATCTGGATGGTAGCATAGCGTAGGGATTACAAATCAGTCAGAAGAGAGATCCAAAGGGAGCTCTGTCCAGTCCTCACAAAATGAGGTTTCAATTACTGAGCTCTATCCTCGCTAGTGATTCATGCACATATTATGATGGTCCATGATTCCTGTAGTTTGTGGTTACTTGAGTTCAAACTTCGTATGTAAAACTTGGGTTAGGTTCGTTTTCTCAGTTTGTTTTGTTTTTCTGTTTTATGTGAAATGAAACTCAACAGGGATTATGCTTTTATTTTATTTTATTTTTTGTTTTTGTAGTCAAGGCAACAATCACCTGTGGCGTTGAATTTGTCTTCCTTCCACGTGGAGTATAAATTTTTCTCTTCTTGACCTTGCTGGTCCAAATAAAAATCTTCCTTCTATGCTCATAAATCTTGATACGGCAGTAAAATATAAAAATCTAGTGATCTAAAATGAGTATGGCAACCCCTGGTTATCAAAGCTGTGAAGGGATTCGACGACTTTCACGGCAAACGCTCGTCTATTTGTGGATGGAGAATTCTCTCTTTGATTTTGTGGGAAAAATTATGGGTGAAGATAGAGTAGTGATTGAAGACATAGCCCTGTTTGTTTGCACAAAATTAAAAAATTCATCTTATTTCAATTTATCGTTATAATTTTTTTAAATTTTCATTCAAAATATAATAAATAATTTTACTTTTTCAAAATTCAATACAAAATTAATATTATAAAATTATATTATAATAATATTTTATTCATTACTATTTAAAATATCTAATCTTATTTTATCTGTATATTATAAAATTATATTATAATAATATGATTGATGTGGTACGCATGTCAATGCTTATCACCTATAATATCATAACGCTTTCTTGTAACTGAGCAAATAATATTATCGGTATCTGAGATAAAATCATTGCTAAATCTCATCTTACTGCAGAATCTCACGAGCAGGGTGGGTTCAAGGTAAGGAAGTGCAGTGTTTCTTGTTGTGTAGCCCTTGAGAACTCAAGCAAAGTAAAAACTACATTTCCTCGTTTAAAACTTTTAACATTATTAGACCTCGAGTGAACCAAGAACAACATTGTCTTTGTCGTAGATATGTCTGAATAAAGATGTGTAATTATTAGACCTCTAGTGAACCAAGAACAACGTCTATGCACCAACCAAGAACAAAATTGTTGGTAGGAATTTAGTGATAGCTCATTTCCCTCCTCATCTAGAACTTGATTGATTAGGTTCTTTTGTTTTCTTTGAGTAGCACACTTTGGTAGCTTGACTTGATGATGTCCGAAAGTGTTCATCCCTTTCATAAAAAAAAACGTGTTTGGTTCCAAGTTAATACAGTGAAATGCATTGACCGGGAATAAATAAATAAATAATAAAATAAAATAATAAGAGAGGAATGCCGTGAAAACGAAATTAATAATAAAATCATCCTCCTTCTTGAATCGTAGCTTCTCATTGACTACTTCTGTCTCAGTCAACCAACTTCTTATTTATTTAAAAAAGAAATTGATTATCATTCAAGGCATGGGAAACGTCCCCTCAATCAATAGTCCTGCTTTATTAGTGCCCCAACTTTCATTTTCTTGTCTTTAATTCGCCAGGACATGAGCATTTAAAACAGAGAGATACAAGGGGATACCGGATAAGAATGTGCTAAAGTTGAAATGCATATTCTTCAAATTGTTGACTTGGTCACAGCACGCTTGCTATTCAAATTGTTGCTGTCCGAAAGCCTGCATCCCTTTCATAAAAGAAAACGCGTTTGGTCCCCAGTTAATATAGTTTGAAATGCTTTAACAGGGAAAAATCAAAGGATCCTGAATCGTAGTTTCTCATCAACTACTTCTGTCTCAATCAACCAGCTGCTTATTTATTTAAAAAAGAAATTGATTATCATTCAAGGCATGGGAAAACGTCCCCTTTAGTCAATCAACTCTTCTAGGGACAACCGTCCCTACGTCCCCGCAGTTGCCTCGGCTGATGTGACATACCGCCACGTCAGTCGATAATATTAAAAAAAATATCAACCAAAACAGAATACGCGGAAGGAGGGATGAGAGTTTCCATTTGTTTGTGATGAGAGTTTCAACACATCTAATTACCTTGACTTGGTCACAGCACGCTTGCTATTCAAATTGTTGATGTCCGAAAGTCTGCATCCCTTTCATAAAAGAAAACGCGTTTGGTCCCCAATTAATATAGTTTGAAATGCTTTAACAGGGAAAAATCAAAGGATCCTGAATCGTAGTTTCTCGTCAACTACTTCTGTCTCAATCAGCCAGCTGCTTATTTATTTAAAAAAGAAATTGATTATCATTCAAGGCATGGGAAAATGTCCCCTTTAGTCAATCAACTCTTCTAGGGACAACCGTCCCTACGTCCCCGCAGTTGCCTCGGCTGATGTGACATACCGCCACGTCAATCGAGAATATTAAAAAAAAAATCAACCAAAACAGAATACACAGAAGGAGGGATGAGAGTTTCCATTTGTCTGTGATGAGAGTTTCGACACATCTAATTACCTTGACTTGGTCACAGCATGCTTGCTATTCAAATTGTTGATGTCTGAAAGTCTGCATCCCTTTCATAAAAGAAAACGCGTTTGGTCCCCAGTTAATATAGTTTGAAATGCTTTAACTGGGAAAAATCAAAGGATCTTGAATCGTAATTTCTCATCAACTACTTCTGTCTCAATCAACCAGCTGCTTATATATTTAAAAAAGAAATTGATTATCATTCAAGGCATGGGAAAACGTCCCCTTTAGTCAATCAACTCTTCTAGAGACAACCGTCCCTACATCCCCGCAGTTGCTTCAGCTGATGTGACATACCGCCACGTTAGTCGATAATATTAAAAAAAAAATCAACCAAAATAGAATACACAGAAGGAGGGATGAGAGTTTCCATTTGTTTGTGATGAGAGTTTCAACACATCTAATTACCTTGACTTGGTCATAGCACGCTTACTATTCAAATTGTTGATGTCCGAAAGTTTGCATCCCTTTCATAAAAGAAAACGCGTTTGGTCCCCAGTTAATATAGTTTGAAATGCTTTAACGGGAAAAAATCAAAGGATCCTGAATCGTAGTTTCTCATCAACTACTTCTGTCTCAATCAACCTGCTGCTTATTTATTTAAAAAAGAAATTGATTATCATTCAAGGCATGGGAAAACGTCCCCTTTAGTCAATACTCCTACTTTGTTCTCCATTTTAATATAATATATAGGTGTTAAAGAAAACCTTCTTTTCGTTCCCCAACTTTCATTTTCTTGTCTTTAATTTGCCAGGACACTAGCATTTTAAAACAGAGAGAGATTCAGGGGGATAAGCATCTGCTGAAGGTGAAATGCATATTCTTGTGTTTCTTTGAAAAGAAAAAAAATCTATTTATTATTACTTTTTTATTATAATACTATCGACATTTTTTTGATTTAATATTATATAATAGATTAATAGGTAAAATATAATAAATACTCTTATCATAAAAAGATAATGATAAAATATAAGAAGAGCATAATTACACAAGTTGGAATTACTCTTAGCAACCAAAGTTTGAAATAAATAGATAAGAATTGATAAGGATTCTAGCAGCTGAATAAGTCCTCATCCCCCCATGATTTAAGGAGTAGTCTCCGCCTAGCCGGAACCGTGCTCTCTATTTGCATCAGTTGTTTTATTGGTGCAGGGGACCATGAACAAAGAAAACAAAATCAAATTTTCATTAATTTACTGCAGGCTTGGAATCAATGGAGGAGTGGGACACCCTTAGAGTTGTTGGATCCGGCTCTGAGACATTCTTATTCAAGAATGAGGTTATTTATTAGGTGCATCCATATTGAGTTATTGTGCGTTCAAGAAGCTCCAGCAAGCCGACCTACAATGGCAACAATAGTTCTTATGCTTAACAATTACTCTGTTACGCTACCATTACCTCAGCAGCCAGCATTTTTTCCTCAAAGTAGGGCAAAGCTGGACATGCCAACAAAGGAGCTGCGCTCAGATCAATCTTCTTCAAGTGAAGTAGTATCGCTTACTGAAATATACCCTCGATAATGTGATTAGACGAGGTGTTCTCCAGAAGCAGTTGATGATGTTATGTTAGCAGTTAGTGGAACCCGTACTTTAATTTGCAAACACGAGGAACTCGAAGAGGGTTGGGACCGTAATATACCGTCCGTGGACAAATCATTTCCGTTGTTACACATGCAAGACTGGTAAAGTAAGAGAACCTAAAGGTTTGCTTGAAACGGAAAATTCGCAAGAAAACAAATCTTTATTTGTCATTAGCGGATGATGGAAGCACAAGCACTATATATTAAACTGACATATTCGTGGCAATTTTGATTATTTTCATGTTTATAAAAAGTATTAAAAGTTATATAGTGTCAGTCAAACATTTTATATCATTTATAAAAAAGTATAAAATGTAAATTTATTGATTAGTTTTAATAAAAATATAATATTTAAATACTTTCAATAAATATATCATTTATGCATGTATCCTCAATTGTCAAATCTTTGTTTTGCCTCATATATGAAGAATGTAAAAACCATTAAGTTATAAACATATGGTAAATATAGTATTTTTTGCAGAGTTACAAATTTAATATAAAATACTTATTTATCTCCTAAATTTTTTATTCAAGTAAAGAAAATAAATAACTACACAGGTTTTTTTTTGTCAAATCGTTTTTTCAGTCTTGTTATTATGAACTCAACTTATAAGCATTCGATCAATATCAGGAAAACAAATTATTTTCCTTTCACTTGCAAAGTTCGATCCGGAAGGTAAGAGCTCTTGTTTTATATATTCTGCGGGGTGGTGGCAGTCAACTTAAAATAAATGAGTGGCCCCATGGATGGGCTAGTGGCTCATCGGCCAACCCTAGGAGCCATTAAGGTCCATGTTTAATTAATTATCATTTAGTATCTACATATGATTATTATTTTGGCTGACTTTTCTTATTCTTCTCTACGTACCACTCACGTCTTAATCATTCGCTCCTCTGAAAGCTGAAAAGTATACACGGTGAATTCCATCGTCAATGTATTTTATATATATTTTTTAAATATTAAAAAAAAAACACACACACACTCACACAAAATACATAATCTCTGTACACCATCGGAACACTGAACTTAATTTTTCTTAAAACTAAGGTTGTAGTCTTATCTGACTCTTGATTCAATAACTATGATTCATCTGATGTGCAAATTATGAGTATAATATCTTTAGGTAAAACTTTCAACAAAATAATAGAAATACTTCAGGATGCTTGGCTCTTTTATACAATAGATCGAATAGATACATGTTTCAGAAATTTACGTAGTAGATAAAACTGGAGGTAGACGAAAGTAGATTAACGTACGTTCATTGACTGGATTTTCCATTCGACTTCCCCATTTTCGACAACAAGTGCCATTCAAGTCATGATCAAGATGAGCCGTATTGATATTTAGATGCTTTGAATCAGTCATGCAATAAGATATGGTCGCACCGGATTCAGCTGGTCCACGTAAAAACCACGGATGAACGTAGAAACAGGTACACTTTTCTCATTGGGACCATCTTTCTCTAATATTCAAAGTTAGACTGAAAAAATAATCAGATATACAAGATGATCAGTAGATAAAGTGAAAGGGGATTGTCTTTGCTTTCAGAGATCAGGATCGAAGGAGAAAATATTTTATGGTACTGAGAGCACCAGTAGTACTCGTCACCTCATTCGAGATCTTTAACTACGCAAAGTAATTCATCACTCATCATGTTAAGGTTTGGTTTGTATGGACAGTTGAGATGAGTGAGTTGATGAGTTAAAATAATTTGTATATTATAATGAGATATTTGAGTTGAGATAAAATGAGATAAGTTAGAAATGATTTTAGTTCAAAATATTTTATGGGATTTTAGAAAATAAAAGAAAAAATTTTAAATAAAAATATTATAAAATTAAAATATTATATATTATAAAATATAAAAATATTATAAATTAAAATATTTTATGTATATATAAAAACACTTTTAATAAATATAAGATGCATTTAAATATTAGCAATTCCATTCACATAAATTTCAATATTGGAATAACTATTTTTTTATTATATAATAATAAAATAATATGATATAAATTTAATTTTGACTATAATTTTTTTTTTGTGATTTGAAAAAGATGAATTAATATTTGTGTATATGATATTTAAATATTGAGATGAAATGAAATAAATGTAAGCATTTCTTTATCCCTAATTCTTTTGTTTCATAATTTCAGCAAAGGCGTACAGATTTTTCGCATATAACCTCGGCTTGGAAACAAATGAAATGCTCTCCCATCACGCGATACCAAACCTAACCTTACCGATACAGAAAAAGCAAAAAAAGAAACGTAACCGTACAAGTGCAATATTGTTTAAGACGTTATTGCTCAATCACGCACATACGGGTTACAAGAGTAAAGTTTTAAATAGATAAATTTTATGTAAATTTTTATAAGAAAAAAAAATAACTCTATCTTAAAAAAGTATTAAAAAATATTTTTTATTAAAGAGACCTACTTTTTTACAAATAAATTACATGAGACTTGTCGATTTGGAACTTATACCTACCATTACTTTAAACATATTAGTTAAGGCTTCATTTTGTTACACAGATAAAATGAGATGAAAGTTAAATATAAAATTATAAAAGTATAAAAATATTATATAAGTTTGAAAGAAGATATTTTTATAAAATTAAATTTATTCTTAATCAAATTACATGATTACGTTGATTGATTAAATTTATTTATTTTTAGATTATGCAAGAATGTCATATTCTAAAATTTTTAATGTAGATTTAAATAGCAAAAAGTAAAAAATATCATTACCCTTAGTGGAGTAATACTTTATTGTCTTATTTTCGTCCCATTATATAAAATATTATATTTTTAGCATCTTTAAATTATTTTTATGTAAAAAAACTTAAGATTAAAAGTTGATGGCTAATACCATTAATATATCATTAGATACATTATTAGTGGGAAGGTTAGTGACAAATGAACGCGTATATGACCAGAGACTTGGAATTTTCAACATCTAATTGCCCGCACTCCAAAGAGCTTTATGTTACAAATAGAGAAGCTACACAAATTTCCAGATTGGTGGTATCTTTAACGTACAGCGCAAGTCCATCCTTCCTATTCTCCATAAAACTTAATCATATTGGTTCCTTGATTTGCAGGCCAAAGAGAGAGGAACAATGAAGATCATATGTTATTCAAATCGACTTTTATTGCTCGGTATCATTCTGTTACATTTTGTTACTCCCACGGCTCAGCAGTACTGTTATGAAACTGGTAATTACACCAGCAACAGTACCTACAAGGAAAACCTCGTTGGCCTCCTGGCCTCCATGTCTTCCAACACGAAGATCGATTACGGATTTTATATTTCTACCGCTGGAGAAAATGCCGACAAAGTGAACGCGATTGCATTTTGTAGAGGAGACGTTACGCCGGATGTGTGTCGTAGTTGTATCAATTCGACAAGTCAATATCTCTTACAGTCTTGTCCCAACCAGAAGGAGGCAATCAACTGGCCCGATAAATGTTCTGTACGATACTCAAACAGATCTATATTTGGCGTTATGGAAACGCAGCCTATGTTTGCTTTTTATAACGTACAAAACGCATCCCACATAGATAGGTTCAACAACTAGATAGGCTAAGAAAAAGCGCCGCACTGGGAAATTCTGCTCGCAAGTTCGCTCTGGGAAGCGAGGAAGCCCCAGACTTCCAAACAATCTATGCACTTTCGGAGTGTACTCCTGATTTGGCCTCGATGGACTGCAACAACTGCTTGGAGCAGTTGGTTGGATTTATGTCAAAATGTTGTAATGGAAAGCAGGGAGGAAAATTCGTAACACCCAGTTGTGATTTAAGGTATGAGACATACAGTTTCTATGACTCTGCAGCTGAGTCACCACCTCCGTCGCCTCCGCCACCGCCTATAGCGCAGTCAGTTCCCCCCCCACCACTACAACTGCTTCCACCCACACAAGGTACGTATGGTCAGCGACCTTTTCGTTCTGTTTTGGTTCTACAAGGTATATAAATCCTACTGTGCCAACGTTTTATCATTTATGGACCGCAAAGGGATTTTGAGAGAAGAATATTACATATAAATTAGAATTTCGATAGGCGATTAGACAATTTTTTCTTCTAATTAATCGTGGGTATATATCTTTAACTTTACCATATTCATCTCCCGAAATGAGCTGTCTTTAATCTTTATCCACAAAGAGAGAGGCATTCTGAGTGTTCCATGCACTCGCAAAATTCGAGGAAGGTCGCACTCTTCCTTTAAGTTCTTAGTGGGAGGTCCAAAGAAAACGAATGGTCCCCTCGGGGGTGCCGTCTCCCCAGCTGAAATTTTGAAACTACCTTCCAAAACGAATGATAGCGTACTACTCATTTAGTATTCAAATCAAACTAATATTTTTGATAATTTTCACCTGCAGTGGATACATGCCTCCAGAATATGTAATGCACGGCCAATTTTCAGTAAAATCTGATGTGTTTAGTTTTGGCGTGTTAGTTCTGGAGATAGTGAGTGGTAAAAAAATTAACTCTAGTTTTGAGGGAGAGAATGAAGCTGGCGGCCTTTTAAGTTATTTAAGTGCAAATATTTTCTTTTTTATATGCATTTCCTTTTTATCTCAAAGTCCGACAAGATAGAAGTCATATGACGTTGAAAAAATAAATGAATGTTCTGCTTTTTGTGGTGTCTCCCAATGTAACCATCCTGCAGGCATGGAAAAATTGAAGGGAGGGGACAACCTCAAATCTTGTAGATGCCACATTAAAGGCCAGGTCAACAACTCAAATAATGAGATGCATCCACATTGGATTATTATGTGTTCAAGAAAATGTGGCTGTCAGACCAACCATGGCTACAGTCGTCCTCATGTTTAATAGCCACTCTGTTACTCTACCAGTACCCTTGAGACCTGCATTTCTTATGCACAGCACCAGATCAGATGTGTCGTCCCAATCGGAGAACGGTGTTGGGGTAACAACACCAAATAGGCGTGGAAGTAGCGTTGTCCAAGCCTCAATAAATGAAGCTTCAATATCTGAGCTAGATGGTCGCTAACTTTTAATGGAAGCTAGTGTTGAGAACTTGATGAATAGCAGAGAAAATTAGAACAGAGGAAGAATATGAGAATTGTGTAATCTGATGTGAATAAAATCGATACTACTTGATGTCCAATACATGAAGGTCTATGTAATATTTATACTACATAGAGAAATAAATGTATAACAGAAATGTAACAGAAATAACTGTATTTTAAATCTTCTCCTTCTCTTGTTCTGCCTTTAGCTTTTCTTCTTTAGACTTCAACTCCATGCTGTCAATATGAGAGGCTATACTCCAACACCCCCCCTCAAGATGAGCATGTATATTGATAATGTTCATCTTGCGCAAATTATGATGGAAAGGCAGTGATCCGAGAGGTTTGGTAAATATATCTGCTAGTTGTAATCTTAAGGGAATATAGAAAAGCTTTATAACATTCTGCTGCAATTTCTCCCTAACAAGGTGACAATCGATTTGAATATGTTTAGTCCTCTCGTGTTGTACTGGATTAGTTGCAATAGACAAAGCTGATTTGCTATCAGTGTAGAGCATTGTAGGCTGAGAGTGATCAACACTGAGATCTTGAAGGGCATATAATAACCACTGCACCTCACATGTTGTGGCAGCAAGAGCCCTATATTCTGCTTCTGCAGATGATCTGCTAACTGTGGCTTGTTTCTTTGATTTCCATGAGATTAAAGAATCTCCTAGAAAAATTGCATATCCTATAACACTTCTCCTGGTGTCTAAGCAACCTGCCCAATCACTGTCAGAAAAAGCTTTTAATTGAAAATCTGAAGATGAAGAGAAGAACAGTCCTTGTCTAGGTGTAGCTTTTAAGTATCTAAGCACACGCATAGCAGCTTGATAATGAGAAACTGCTGGTTTAGCAAGAAACTGGCTAAGGACTTGAACAGAATAGGCCAAGTCAGGCCTTGTAACTGTCAAATATAGTAGCCTGCCAATTAACCTTCTGTAACCCGAGGCATCTTCATAGAGATTAGGATCATCTGCACTAAGTTTAAGAGTAGATTCCATTGGAAATGCAGCTGGCTTGGAACCTGTGAGGCCTGCATCTTGAAGTATATCCAAAGTATACTTTCTTTGACAGAGAGAGATGCCAGACTTTGATCTGGCTACTTCCAATCCTAGGAAGTACTTCAACTGCCCCAAGTCCTTGATTGTGAACTTATCATGCAGAAATATCTTGAGTTGTTGAATCTCAATTAGATTATCACTAGCTAGTAGAACATCATCTACATATACTAGTAAAGTAATGAAAGAAGTGGCAGTTTTCTTGATGAAAAGTGAGCAATCAGAATGGCCTTGAGTAAAGCCATATTGAAGAAGAGCTTGAGAGAGTTTGGCAAACCATTGTCGAGATGCCTGCTTCAGGCCATAAAGACTCTTTAACAGTTTACAAACTACATTGGGATGTTTAACATCCAAACCAGGGGGCACTTCTATGTAAACTTCTTCATTTAATTCACCATGTAAAAAAGCATTATTTACATCTAATTGGTGAATATACCATCCCTTAATAGCAGCAACAGCTAACAATAACCGAATTGAAGTAAGTTTTGCCACTGGGGAAAAAGTATCAAAGAAGTCTAATCCTTCTTGTTGAGTGTAGCCTTTGGCTACCAACCTTGCTTTATGTCTTTCTATGGTTCCATCAGCCTTGTATTTCACTTTAAAAACCCATTTACAACCTATGGTCTTTTTATTTTTAGGTAAAGTAACAAGTTCCCAGGTTTTATTTAACTCTAAAGCAGTGAGTTCATTTCTCATAGCAACTTGCCATTCATGAGATTTTGCAGCTTGTTGATATGTTTTGGGTTCTTTGATAATAGAAATTGAAGCTAAGAAAGCTTTGTGTGATGCTGAAAGTCTATTGACAGAAATAAAAGAGGATATAGGATAGGGATTACCTGTGTTAGAGGAACAACCAATGAAAGCAGATGAGTTGATTGCATGAGGAAACAATGAGGCAGTACCACAATAATAATCCTGCAAAAATTTTGGTGTTTGTTTAATCCTTGATGATTTTCTGACAGTAGGGATAGGATTTGCTAAGTCAGTTTGATGGTTGCTATCAATATGAGATGAATCTGAACTTTCTAAGTCATTTTGGTGCATGCTGTCAATATGAGAGGAATCTGAACTTGCTAAGTCAGTATGATGAATGCTGTCAATATGAGAGGAATCTGATTCATTAGGAATC
>QGSO01000487.1:0-47344 GCA_011037825.1 Carya cathayensis | reverse complement strand
ACACACTCACCATTGTTCAACAGCCAGTTGACTAGAAACCCAACCATTTCTTGGGATGCACTTTTGTTGTCTAGAAAAATAGTAAACAAATAATGTTATTATGTTTCAAGCAATCAGAATATGTAAGTAAAAAATTTCAACGCTAGGAGAAGTGGCTATGATGAATTGTTGAACAAACAAATGGAAGAAATCATATGGGGAGCAACGTACAGTGGAGAAGTAAAAATAGGATCCTATTGTTGCAAAACCAAATCTATTCCCCTACCATGGCAAGCTAGGGGTGCTACCCCCGGGGTAGGGCCACCCCTACCCAGCCCCCACATAGGCGGGGGGAGAGTTTTTTCTCTGTGCTCCGCCCCCATCCATGCGGGGGCGGGGTACCCCATCCGTCAACGGGGGTGGACATCCAACCATCTGCTCCCCCGCATTCACCCATTTGGGCCTTTGGCCCATTTTGATTTTTTGGGCCCATATCAATTTTTTGGACCCAAAATGGCCTAGAAACGCATTTAAACCTTTTTTTGGGCTTAAAATTTAAGTACAACTATATTTAGATATTAAAAAAATTGAAAAAAAAATTATGAATAGAAACTATTAACTATATAGTAATTACTAAGTTCCTAGTTCCAACTAATACTATTAGTCTATTAAGTACTAGGTAATAACCATCACTAAGGCACTAAGCTATTACAAATTTACAAATTAAGACAACTAATAAACTACTACAAAATTACAAAGATATATACAAATAATAAATACTACAAATTATACTATTAATGTTACAACTAATTGTAAATTAACAAAATCATAACATTGAGAAGTTTGATCAATTTTGGGTGGCGGTGAGTTCATTGACAGTCTCAGACTTGAGTTGTGTTCACTTTTGAGTGTTATGAGAATTAAATTCAAGATCATAAAACCTGCAATAATAATAAGTTACTAATTAAACTAATTAGAAATATATATATATATATACATATAAAGTTATAAATATGAAAAAAAAAAGAATTAATGGATTAATTGTGCAAACCATGAGCAATGGTGGGTCTAGACTCTAATATACATGAAGTCATACTGCATAGGTGGTAGCTGTAGACGCCGTCTTAGGTATCACTACAACAATTAAATTTAAAATTAACACCAATTAAATGAAAATAAGACAATTGAATTTAAGTGACAAATTACCAGATCCAGGCTCATCAGCGCCCTCCTCCTCGACATCGACCTGACAATAATCAATAATATCTGGAACACGAATTGGACTCCCCGTGGTCCAATTTGAGGTGAAAATCAAAGTCACTATAGTGGTAGGATCTAATGAGCTCTAGAACGGATCCAATACATACCCTCTGGGGCTAAAAGCTAACTCTGAGGCTACGGTACTAATAGGAATGACCAAAATACTGTGGGCTATTTGTGCAAAGACGGGATACTTGAGGACATGTATCTTCCACCAAGATAAAATATCAAAGTCTCGTACATATGGTTCAAGATCCGCTGCGAAGTACCTGTCTATATTTGATTTAGCCTCTGGAACACTCCTCGTGAAGGGGTTTTGCTCCATCCTATCACCCTAGTCCAATCTACATTTTTTCTTAGCCTTGGGATCTATAGCTAGTGGGGGGATAGGTGTAGGTGCCACAATATTACCGCCATGCAAGATGGTAAACTTATCAAAAAATCTATCAAGGGTTTTTCTAACCCTTGATGCAATATGCTCCGCCCATACTTACCCGTAGGCAATACTCAATCCATATACTATGCCATCTACCTTAAATCGGGGGTCAAGGACAACAACTACATATAACAACATATTAGCTCTATCGAAATCTCCCCCCAATACTTGTCGTACTTCTCCCTCATCAACAATACCATCTCACACTGCCTAGTGTGACTGCCCACGATAATCTNATGATTTTACAGCTATCGGTGAAGAACAAATTACGTGATTTACGGAAAAGATAATCTATACGCGTGATTCCAGA
Organism: Carya cathayensis; assembly: GCA_011037825.1. Lineage (NCBI taxonomy): Eukaryota > Viridiplantae > Streptophyta > Magnoliopsida > Fagales > Juglandaceae > Carya > Carya cathayensis. Next base: position 45,359 of record QGSO01000487.1, on the reverse strand, counting down.
TGAGGGTAAAGACAAGAGAGATGTGATTGCTGTCGGGAAATAAATCCAAAACTGATAATTTTAGCGGGCTGTTACTCCCGGACCGCCCCAACTTAAAAAATGTTGAGTTCCAGCGTATAGTCAAATTAGCACAAAGCCCATTCTTTGATGTTAGGCTCACAGATCTCGTAGCAACCTTGAATTTCTCTAATCTCGCAGGAAAAGATCTCACCCATCTCACAGCAGTCCTAACCCTCATAATCAAGTAATGAAGATTTTTGATACCACCATTGACAATAAGATTAAGGATATGTGATGCACACCTCATATGCAAATAACCACAACCAAGATTGTCTTATTTGCCTCTTTAAAAATGGTCTTAAAATATCCCATTGCGGCATCATTAAACGAGGCATTGTCAACTGTGCATGTCATAATGCGTGTCAACCCTGACTCCTTTATAGCGGTTTCCAAGGCCCTTCCAATCGTCTCACCCTTGTGATCGGTAATTTGAAAACATTTGAGAAATTTCTTATGCAATGTCCAATCACAATCAACAAAATGACAAGTCATATATATGTAATTAAAATTTTGGACCGATGTCCAACAATCAGTGGTAAGGCAAACAAACTGATTTGCCAAAAAACCTCTCAACTTCTCTTTTTCAGATCGGCAATATTTTTTTACATCCTTTGCCACCGTGTGGGGAGAAGGAAGTTGAAACCTTGGTTCCAAGTAGTGAGAATACGCTTAGAACCCTTTCCCTTCCACAATTTGAAAAGGTAGCTCGTCCATGATGGCCATACGAGTTAGGTGTATCCTACACTCCTCACGATCATACTTCGTGTGCCCCTTCAACGTTGCACCTCCACTGCTCCCATCCTCCATTCTTTTACGTCCAATTTCTAGCCTAAATTAGTTCTTCTCTTGCAAAGATCTTAGAATTAGACTATTTTTACATTATTCTTCTAAGTGTACCTTTAATTGTGAGGTGCCATGTTTCCTATAGTGGCATCCATAAATTTTACCACAATGGTTACACTTTGCTTGAGGGTTATTAGGGTCACTGCCCTCTATTTTGGTGAAGTGAGACCAAACAATTGAAGCAGGTTTCTTGTTTGGGCTTGCGGGCAGGGCAAGGTTCCTTAATGGTAGACATAGTGGTAGACATAATGATAGGGGTAGGGGTAAAGACAGGGGTACCCTGAATAGGAGAGCTCGGACTAGAATTTGTCGGCATTTCCATTAACTTAAGCAAAAAACAAATATGAAAATATAGCAAACATGAAAAGTTTTAGCAAACAACAAATCTCAAATTAAATTGTTTTCTTTACACAAGCATATAAGATTGGATTTTGCTATGATGCTAACTGGATCGTTTTCGGTTCAAACAGGTGCTTGGGTCAAAGTTTTTTGAATACGCAATTTTAAAATCCGTTATCATATTGTAAGTAAGAATCCAGTTATAAATCACACAAAATCAAAATAAACCACAAAACCCAAATAAATCACACAAAACCATAATAAATCACAATTGGATCCATCACAATTCACACACATACACAATCAATCCTCCACAACACACAATTCACAATCTCATCCTCCATCTCCATTAATCCCATCCTCCATTTAATTCCATAAATATATCAATTTTTTTTTTAAAAAAAGTCGATGAGATATTCGGGAACCAGACTTACCTTTGGTGACAATAGCGAGCACAGACAGTGGCGAGGAGGTCACTGACTGATGACTCACTGCGGTGCGACAGAGGGCTGTGACGGCAAAGAGGAGGTCACGGTGACACGGACTAGCGTCGAGGGGGCTATGGCATTACTGAACAACAACTGAGAATAATAATATGGTAGGGGTAGTGTGACGCCCCCAAATTCCGCTTGGGATTGAACGGACATTTGAAGCGTCGGGACATGCAACACAAGGTTACCTGCCCCCATTCATGACATATAAGATGCAATGTTCCTAACATGCATCTAGCATTATGCAATATTCGCAGCGAATAATTTTTTTTCTCTTTAGCAATACTATGCACCAAACTAAAATATCTCAAATACTTGAAACATATTTCATTCATAAAGGCATACTAAATAGCCGTGATCACCACACTAGTCCAAAATGGTTGTGATCAAAAGAATACTTGAGATACAACTCCAAAAGTACAAGTAGTAACCTAAGTTAAATACTATGCCATCATCAACATCGCACCGTGGCCTAGTCGACCGTGTTCAGTTGGTCAGATTCCAATTCTTCTTCGGGTCCTGTAACAAGATCTACCGTTCGGTGGGAATGGTAGTTGGGACTACCACAGTGAGATTTGATTACAAATCTCGGTTAGTTAACATAAAACTCACACACAGGTTAAAGATGCATGCATGGCAGTAAAAGCATAAATGCATAAGCATAGTCGTACATAAACATAGCATAACTTGACATATAGCATGACATAACCAGAACTTAAACGTGAACTAAACTTGACTTAACATGGCATGAACTTAAGTTTAAAACATAACATGAACAATCAACATAACATGAACGTGAAACATAACATGGACTTGAACATAACATGACATAAACGTGAACTTGAAACATAATGTGAACGTGAACATAACATAATATGAACGTGAACTTGGAATATAACATGAACATGAACATAACATGTATGTGAGCATAACATAACATGAACTTGATCTGCAACTTGACTTATCATGTATTTGATCTGAAACTAGACTTAACATAAACTTGGAATATAATACGTACTCCACAGTTGTTGTGGCCCCATACTTCTTGTAACATAAAATATAATACGTACTCCACAGTTGTTGTGGCCCCACGCATTATAAGTAACATAAAATATAATACGTACTCCACAGTTGTTGTGGCCCCACGTATTATAAGTAACATAAAATATAATACGTACTCCACAGTTGTTGTGGCCCCACGTATTATACGTAACATAACATGTCTTATCTTTCTTAATGCATGAGATATTAATTAATATCATATACTTTTCTAACATGGCGTATACTTGTAAATGACACAATATGATTTAATCATAACATTTCATGGCATACTTAACATGGCATACTTATAACATACATCATTGTATGATAGAAAAGATTATGTAACAGATAATTATTCATGAGAGATTAAATCATACGTAGCAGATAAACATGTAATGACATAGCATGACATGGCATATACGATAACATACATACATAAATTGTAGTTCTCTTACCCATCACACATACACAATAAACTGATAGTAAGTTAGAGGCTAACTTACCTCGATTGTCACGTTCTACGAGAATAAAGTGCGATATACGAGAAACTGTAAAAGGTCATTCTAAAAGTTAGAAATTTAATTACTAACAATTAGAAACATGGAAACAAGTTATCTTAGAGTAAAATTATCATTTTACCCTCTACATGTGGGAAAACGACCATTTTACCCATAACTTAAGGATTTCATATCCTAACTCCAAAAATTTCCAAAATTTACATTCCTCATGTAAATTTTGTTCTAAACTCAAATATCAACTCAGAAAAAAATTTAAAACAAAACAACACTATGGAAAACACACTATGGCCGAAACATCCATAGGCCATTTCTCTTGATTTTTGTTACAATTCCTTCCAACTTCAAAACTCATGCTTAAACCAAAATTTTACAACAAACATCTTCCAATCCTAAGTTTAAAACCATACTTGAAACATCCATTTAGAAAAAGCTAATAATCAACACCAAACTTTTTTGTAAAAAGATCAAAACACTTGAATCACAAGCTTTGTCCTTAAATCAAAACATCTCCAAGAATTCCAAAAAATCTAATCTTACTTCTAACATATTCATAACATCATCCTCAGATAAACCATGCTTTAAATCATCAAACTAAAGTCACCAAAATCACAAAAATAACACTTGGAGTTTTTGATTTTACACTTAGTCCAAAAACAGAAACTTTTTCTTAACTAGCTTTGATAAATCTCTTGATCAATGGCTTAAGAAGGTGAGATCTTTGAAATAAAGTATCACATGGTTTAAAAACGTGTCCTAAAGAATATCCAACCATCAAAATTAAAATCACATGGCTAAAACCCAATAAAACATGGATCTAACCTAAAAACATCAAATCTTAGGCCTAACCGAAATTCTCTTGCATAGAAAAATCATATCTTTGAAACTAATACTAAATATCTCCAAAATAACATCCTAACATGAAAATAAGAGACTTAGGATCATCATATAAAAATATCAAAGCCTTTAGAGTAAGATCAAACCTCAAAATATTCAAACTTTATCCAAATAAAAACTGTTTTGTCACTTCCAGTTTTCATGTTTCTAGATCTAATAAAATCTATCATCAAAATCTTTATTCATGCAACAAAACCTCAATGAAAACTCTTAAACACATTCTAAGAACACTCCATAAAATTTTCGGACCAAGATATATCCATTAGCTTGGTCAAAAACTCCAAAACATAACACACTCTCCAGATTCACGCCCAGAATGACCTTTCCATGGTTAAAAATACTTTTGACCGACCAAATGACCATGGAATGATACGAAAAATACATCTACGGAAACTAGACTCAAAGAGGAACAACTTTTATGAAGGAGTCATCGTGTGAAAATACTTACAAAGGGTCGAAAAACTCCACGCAAAAAGACCCAGAAATCTGCCCGAGAGAGCTCTTTTGGGTTTCTCTCTAAGAACGGGGTGAAGAAATGATTAAAGTGAAGTAAGTGTGTCTTGCACGACTCAAGACTTCTGTAGGGAGAATATTTGGACCTTAATGATCATTGAGTGGAGGTGTAGACATGTGACATAATGTAGAGGATAGTGGGGGGCAAAAGACAACTTACAAAGGCTATGAGACATGGGACTTGATGGGGTGGGTTCCTCCATATTAATGAGTGCAACTTGATGCAATGAATGGTCTGCCAAGTGGGGGAGGAAATTTCTCCAAGAAGCTATGCCAAGGTGGCCAAAATTCGTGGGCTTTAGTGGGCCTTAGTGGGCCTCAACCAAGTGGGCTTCAATTTGGGGTTTAAAGGGGGTTTGGTTAGGGTTTGAGATGCTATCAAGCCCAAATCCAATTTTTCTTGGCCCAATCAAATTTCTAAGGTTTAAAATGTTGGATAAAGATGTCATAATAGGAATTTGAGAAATTAATAGCATGTGAAAGTGATTTAATCAAGTGATTAAACACAATACTAGAAATTGGATCAAAAAGGGTTTGAATGCCAACTTTAGGGTTTGGGGAAACCGTTTAGGGTTTCGGTTTCAACCAAGTTTTTGGGGTTTCAAAAGGATTCCAACCATTTAGGGTTTTACTAGGGTTGAAACCCTCTTCATCTAACTCAATTTGGTTGATCAGATGAAAAAAAACTGTTTTGCTTAGGTGGCATGATCTCACACATTGATTTCCTTCACAAATCCATCTAATGGTTTCTCTTTGTGCCAAGTATCTAATACTATTCATTATGTGTGGTTAAGATCTTGCCAAGTGTCCAAATAAAACTTCTCTAACCTAATTTGGACATTTCACACTGTGATTTTGAAAACACTGCACTTAGTACGCTTATCGAGGTTACTATTCACTCCGAAAAAGTGCATAATAAACTTAGTACTGAAAAATCTTAAATATTCAACTGAGTCTAGTGGCGTAAACTATAATGTAATCTGACACTTCTAACTACCTCAAACAAATAAAATCGCATTTCTGGCACCATAGTGAGTGATAATACTAACTATGTTGACAGACTAGAACTTATGCGATTAGCCGATTCGTAAAAACTTATGGGGTTTTCACGAGGTTTCTAATGTCTATAGAAATTCTACCATTGAATTTCTAGCGGGCTGTTACAGGTAGGCTTCAGATCGCTCTCGGGGGGAGGGAGGGTTAGGTTGGTAAACCCAAAATGACATCGTTCTGGGTTTACTAACCTAATTAAAAAAAAACCTAGGTGCCAAAACGACGCTGTTTTGGTCACCTGAAGGTGTTTTTAAAAAAATTATATTATATATTATATAAATATATATAATTATATGTATATAAACAGGGCGGGGTGGGGTTCCACCTATCCCTCCCCCACCCCCGACGAACACAAAAACATGAGCGGGGCATCCCCTGCCCACCACCATGCGGACGAAGTAATCTACCCCGCCACACAGGGGCGGGACGAACATAAAATATAATCATATAAAGTCATATAATAAACATAAAGTCATCTCATCTCATCTCATATAATCATATAGTTTTTTCAAACTCTTGCACATAAAATATAATAAACAATTCAATTTTTTTAAATTTTAAAATAAAAATTCTATTAAAAAATTATATTCTAATAATATTTTATCAAAATTTTTAATATCATCTCATTTCATTTCATTTATGTAATCAAACGAGGCCTACAGTACTACCATTTATCTATAATTAATGACTGTTAAACGGGAGAAATAAAAGCGCTACCGTTTATTTCTACTTGACGGAGTCAATGATTATCAAATCAAAACTTAGTTATACGGTGTATATAAGTATATATAATATCTTTGGGTAAAATTGTCAACAATAATTTTGAAATACTTCAGGATGCTTGGCTCTTTTATACAAGAGAATGGATAGATGTTTCTGAAATTTACGTGGATAAAACGTGAGTCAGACGACCCATATAAAAGTCTTGCAATCAACCATAATGTGCAACATTACTCAAATATAAATATTTTTTAATTTTAAATATTTATTTTTCATCTAATCATTATTTAATCATTATAACGTTTTCAAACTTTTAATCAAAATATAAAAAATAATTTATATTTTTAAATTGTTAAAAGAAAAATTATATGCTAAATATTTTTATTCTAACTTTTTCTCTTCCTATTTCAAAACTTAATAAAACGTCTTAATTCAAATTATTTCATTACCATTCATTGATTTCTCATCCAATAGATCTCATGTCATGATCAAGATGAGAAGTTGTATTGATATTTAGATGCTTAATTTGCATTAGTCATCCATGCAATAAAATATGGTCATCGGATTTAGCTGGTCCACGTAAAAAACACGGATGTACGTAGGCTCATGATCTATTAATGTAGATCATGATTTTCTACGGGATCCTGGCACTTGGCTCCGAATTGCACAAGGGAGCCAACAGGATTTTCTCTTCTGCATCGTTGGTTCAAGTATGAGAGAGCAGATTGGCTGAACACTGAAAAGTGAAGCGAAGGAAATGGAAATTTTGGGTTTCAGCCACTGAAAGATATGTATATATATAATAATTAAAACTATGTCGTTTTAACTTAAAAAATATGTAATGAAAACTTGGGTGATTTCAGTCTTGCGAGGGCTCGAGCGTGGGCCATTTAATTTAGAAAACTCTAATTGCAATCATTTTTGCACATTTCTTAGCCACGAAACAAGCTGGCATCCATGGATAACATGGCTAAATGATTTCTCTACCAATGACAACATCACATCACAAGAACAAATTTCGAATATCATGATTTTTTTTTTAAGATAACCTTTTATTGAATACTTAAGGCGCAAGAAAACCCTGTTTACAGGACCTGCACAAAAACCGAAAAACAAAATACTCCAAAAACATCAACCTTAAAAAAATTACTCCAACAACTAACTACGGAATTCGTAAGTAGGGAAGATTTAGCTTATCCGTTCGAATGAGCCCTCAGAGTTTCCTTGGTAGCTGCGTTATATTGTGCCATACACAATCGTGTCCCCGAGCTCCAAATTTCGCCAAATAGTCGGTAGGGGCATTTCCTTCCCGAAAGACATGTTGTATTGAATGATTCCCACTTCTAATAACTCTCAAGGTTTCCTCCCAATATTCTTCAAGGTACCACACTCTACACTTATCACCACTAACCCACTGAACCACAATCAATGAATTGGTTTCGACCACCACTCCTTGGATCCTTTGTGCTCAACAAAGCTTTAACCCATGCAAAATTGTTAAAGAGTGAAGAAAAGAGGGAACGGAAAGAACTGTCTTGCTCTATTCTCATTGAGGAAGAATGAATACAAAAGTGCAGTATATATATACAACTCTTTAATGTGTACTGCGGCACATTTGAAAGAAAAAGACAACAAAAATCACAACTAATTCTGAAATTGTACCGTACTCTATGCATGTATGAAAACATTTCTAACCAACTGCCTCCACTAACGCAGCAGTGTAGTGGGAGTCCCTCCATCATCTTTAGACAGTGACTTGGTCTGCTGCTGCTGCTCTGCTTCTTGGCTTGGCTTGCTCTGCTGCTCTGCATCGCTACAAGGGAATGGGATGGACTTTACTTCTTCAAACCTTTGAGACTCCCCCTCAAGATGAGAATAAATATTAAGAACACCCATCTTGGATAACAGAAAATGAAAAGTAGAAGCTGATAATGCCTTAGAAGTATATCTGCCAACTGAAATTTTGATGCCACATGAACCATAGTTATGATCCCAGCCAAGACCTTTTCCTGAACAAAGTGGCAATCTAATTCCACATGCTTAGTTCTCTCATGGAAGATGGGATTTTTAGTCAAGTGAATTGTCGATTGGCTGTTACAGTAGAGAAGAGTTGATTTTTCTTGATGCACATGAAAGTCTTTCAACAAGAAAGTGAGCCAAACAATTTCACAACTCATGTGAGCCAATGCTCTATATTCGGCCTCAGCAGATGATCTAGACACAGTGGGTTGTTTCTTTGACTTCCAACTAATCAACGAGTCTCCAAGAAATACATAAAAACCAATCACTGACCTTCGTGTCTCAGGGCAAGCTGCCCAATTCGTGTCACTATAAGCTTTGAGGTGTGTATTTGACTTAGAGGAGTAGAAAATGCCTTGCCCAATCGACCCCTTCAAGTATCTAAGTACTCTATGGGCTGTGTGCAAATGTTCTTGCGTAGGTTTATCCATGAATTCACTTAAAACATTGACTGCATATGTAATATCAGGCCGGGTAATGGACAAGTAGATGAGCCTCCCAATCAATCTATGATAGCTTGTAACATCACTCAAGTAATCCATGGAAGAATGAGATAACTTGTGATTCTGCTCTATTGGAGTATTAATAGGCTTGCTTCCAAGTAGTTGTATAATTTCTAGAGTGTACTTCCTTTGACAAACATGAATGCCTGCAGATGACCTTGTTATTTCCAGCCTAAGAAAGTATTTAAGAGTTCCTAGGTCTCGAATCTTAAATTGAGTATGAAGATGATTTTTGATGGAGTCAATGATTGCCAAGTTACTACTTCCCAACATGATATCATCCACATATACAAGAAGAGCCACAAAACCAGATTTGTCATTTCTAGTAAATAATGAATAATCTGATTTTGATTGATGAAAACCCATGGAAATGAGAGATGAGGTGAATTTTGAATTCCATTGCCTAGAGGCTTGTTTCAAGCCATAAAGGGACTTGTGTAACTTGCATACAAGTTTCTTTCCTTCGGTATAAGACTCCCCCTTGAGCTGAAAACTAGGAGGAATGTCCATGTATATGTCTTCATCAAGATCACCATGGAGGAAGGCATTATGAACATCAAGTTGGTGCAAGTGCCAACCATGGACAGCAGCTAAAGCTAAGAATGATCTCACTGTAGTGAGTTTGGCAACAGGACTAAATTTTTCTTGATAGTCGAATCCTTCTCTTTGAGTGTAGCCTTTAGCTACCAAGCAGGCTTTGTGTTTATCAATGTTGCCATCATATTTTAACTTAGTCTTAACAACATACTTGCAGCCAATGCTTTTTTGTCCAGGTGGCAAGAAGGTGATGGTCCAGGTACCATTAGCTTCAAGGGTAGAAAGTTCAGATTGAACGGCTTTTCTCCAATGGTCAGAAACAATAGCTTCATCATAGGTTTTCAGCTCATGGATAAGAGAAAGAGACAATGCATAAGACTTACGAGAATGTGAAAGATGATTGTATGAAAGATGAGAAGCAAGTGGATGAATGGTGGAAGAAATTTTGTAATGAGGCAGCAGCACAATGGTAGTCATGCAAATATGATGGTGCATGTTTAACTCGATTAGACCTCCGAAGGGGAACGAGCTATGGAGAAGTGTGAGGAGGAGCATTATCAATGGGAAGAGAATCTGAATCGTTAGGTGTTGAGTGAGAAGATGTAGAAGAATTTGGTGAAGGTAAAGAGAATTCAGGGGTGTTAGATTCGGGTTTAGCAGGTTCATAAGAAAAGAGGGTTTGAGTAGGAGGGGATGCAAGAGTAGAGGAAGGAAAGGAAATGTTTGGAAGGGGTCATGGCAATGTGAGAGTTGAGGAATTGGGATCTAAATCAATGGTGGAATCAGATTTTTGGAAAGGAAAGGTTGATTCCAAGAAGATCTCATCCCGAGAAATGGAGGTAGTGTGAGTATTTGAGTCATAGACCTTATAACCTTTTACTCCAGCTGGGTAACCAAGGAATAGGCATGGTTTAGCACTCGGATCAAGCTTGGTTCTACCATGTTTGAGGGTACCAATGCCCCTACCCCTACCCCAATTGAGGGTAGCTTTGCCTCTACTCCTACCCCTTGCCCCGCCCCTAAGCCTAACAAAAAACCTACTTCCATAGTTTGGTCTCACTTCACCAAACTAGAGGGTGGTGATCCTAATAACCCTCAAGCCAAATGTAACCATTGCGGGAAAATTTATGAATGCCACTATAGGAAACATGGCACCTCGCAATTAAAGGTGCACTTAGAAGAGCAATGTAAAAAAAGTCCAATTCTAAAATCTTTGCTAGAGAAGAGTCAATCTACGCTAGAAATTGGACTTAAAAAAATAGAGGATGGGAGTAGAGGGGGGTATTGAGTTGAAGGGGTTCATGAAGTATGATCCTGAGGAGTGTAGGTTACACTTAGCCCGTATGATAATCATGGATGAGTTACCTTTTCAGGTGGTGGATGGGAAAGGGTTCCAAGCGCTTTGTCACTACATGGAACCAAGGTTTCAACTTCCTTCTCGTCACACGGTGGCAAGGGATGTAAAAAAACATTATCGATCTGAAAAGTAGAGGTTGAAGGGTTTTTTGGCGGGTCAGTTTGTTTGCCTGACCACTAATTGTTGGACATCGGTCCAAAATGTTAATTATATGTCTATGACTTGTCATTTTGTTGATGACGATTGGACATTGCATAAGAAAATTCTAAAATTTTGTCAAATCACCGATCACAAGGGTGAGACGATTGGGAGGGCCTTAGAGGCCGCTATAAAGGAGTGGGGGTTGACACGCGTTGTGATATGCACAGTTGATAATGCATCGTCCAACGATGCCGCATTGGGATATCTTAAGACCTTTCTTAGAGAGGCAAATAAGACAATCTTGGGTGGTCAGTATTTGCATGTGAGGTGTGCGGCACATATTCTTAATCTTATTGTCGGTGAAGGTATGAAAAATCTTGATGACTCTATTGCTCAAGTCAGGACTGCTGTGAGATGGGTGAGATCTTCTCCTGCTAGATTGGAGAAATTCAAGGTTGCTGCGCAGTCTGCGGGAATAACATCAAAGAAGGGGCTTTGTACTGATTTGACTACGCGATGGAACTCAACATTTTTTATGTTGGAGGCAGCCCAGGAGTATAAGTTGGCATATGCCTTATTGGGTGAGGAAGACATCCAATATTTAAAATATTTTGAAGATCAACCAGGATTGGGGAAGCCGATGACTAAGGACTGGGATATTGTATCTACTTTCGTAGATTTTTTAAGGCTTTTCTACGAGGTTACGACGATTTTATCTGGTTCTTTGTACCCTACATCCCATCATTTCTGTCAACAAATATGTAAGGTAAAAGAAGAATTAGATGAGATTATTGCAAGCGGTCACACTAGGTTGCGGGAGATGGCATTATTGATGAGGGCGAAGTACGACAAATATTGGGGGGAGAATTTCGATAGGGCTAATATGTTGTTATATGTAGCTGTTGCCATTGACCCACGGTTTAAGATGGATGGCATGGTATATGGATTGGGTATTGCCTATGGGCAAGTATGGGCAGAGTATATTGCATCAAGGGTTAGGGAAACCCTTGATAGATTATTTGATGAGTTTACCATCTTGCGGGGTGGTAATATTACGGCACCTACTGCTATCCCTCCACTAGTTCCAGATGCCAGGGGTGAGAAAAAACGTAGAATGGACTGGGGTGATAGATGAAAGGGAACCCATTCACGAGGAGTACTACAGAGGCTAAGTCAGAGATAGACATATATTTTGATCTAGATCTTGAACCATATGTACGAGACTTTGATATCCTGACTTGGTGGAAGATACATGCCCCCAAGTATCCCGTCCTTGCACAAATAGCCTGCAGTATTTTGGCCATCCCTATTAGTACCGTAGCATTGGAGTCGGCCTTTAGCACTGGAGGGCGCGTATTGGATCCTTTCCGGAGCTCATTAGATCCTGACACTGTTGAGTCTTTAATTTGCACCTCAAATTGGATCACAGGGAGTGAAATTCATGTTCCGGATGTTATTGATTATGATCATGTCAACGCCGAGGATAAGGGTGATGATGCACTTGGATCTGGTAATGTCACATGAATTCAATTATATTATTTTTATTTATTTATTTAAAATTAATTTATATTAATTTCTACTTTTAATTGTTGTAGTGATGCCTGCATTACTTGGGGCTGGGACGACGTCTACAGCTACATCCTCCACTACAGTATGAATTCTTTTATATTGGACTCTAGACCCACCATTGCTCATGGTTTGCAGAATTGATTCCTTAATTTATAAGTTAAAACTTTATATTGATAATTTTAATTCGTTTTATTTTTAACTTATTATTATTGCAGGATTTATGATCTTCAATTTCTCTGCCCATATCTCAACACAATGGAATATCTCAGTAAACTCACTACCACCAAAAATTGATCAAATTTCTGAATGTTATGATTATGTTAATTTATAATTAGTTGTAATGTTAATTATTAATGGTACAATTTGTAGTATTTATTATTTTTATGTCTTTGTAATTTTGTAATTGTTTATTAGTTGACACGATTTTGTAATTTCTATCATTGTAATTTTGTAATAGCTTAGTGCATGCCTTAGTTACTTAGTAATTAATAGGCTAGTAGTATTAGTAATTAATATTTGTATTTGTATTCTTATTTTTTTTAAAGTTCTTTTTAATATATAAATATAGTTGTAGTTAAATTTTTCGTCTATAAACAGACTTGGATTGTGTTTTTGCGTTATTTTGAACCCAAAAAAATTATTTGGGCTCAAAATGGCCCAAAATATTTCAATGGGCCAAGGGCCTAACTTCAAGGCTGGGGGGCCGGACGGGGGGAGGTCCTCCCTCGTACCCCCGTTACCGGACGGGGTACCCCACCCCGTCCATGCGGGGGCCGGGGGCGGGGGACCGGGGGGGGGGGGGTAGCACCCCTACTTTATGCAACACTGTATTTCTTGTCTAAATGAACTTTATTTCACAAAGAGAGAGAGGCATATTTCTGGGTGACGTCCATGAACTCGCAAACGAATGGTCCCGTGAGCGGCGCCGTCTCGGCATCTACCCAGTTGAAATTTTGAAACCACCATTCAAGTCTGTTCCCTCTAAATGCGTTAGGAAATAAATCCCTGAAGTGATCTCTTATATAAGTGCCTCTGGCATGCAGAGATGTCGTGTGGTCCATATCTATATTTTTAGAATATATATAAAATTATATAATTCATCGCGTTTTACAAGTCTCATGTAAGTGATTTCAAAAACAGTTGAACTACTCAAATGAAAAAAATCTATTTTTTAAGGGTAATTAGTCTTTTTTTTTTTAGCAATGCTATGTATGTCTCCATTTGGGGACTGCAATGTAGATCTAAATAATTTTATTTTTAAAATTTTTTAAAATTACAAAAATATTCCTCATAAAATGATGTTTTTTCTCATTTAATAAATGACCTACACAAATGGGAACTGCAAATAATTATATATATATATATATAGGATTTGCACGAAACATGAACACCTTAAACCTATATTTAACCAATTCTGATTCTTTTTACCCAATTCCTCCAAGAAGCCCTGTAGTCATATCATCTCCTTTACTGCCTCTGACACTGCAATATACTCAACTTTTATAGTAGACAAAGAAACTGTTTTATGAAGATTAGAACCCCATGACACTGCAGTACCACCAAGAGTATAAGCAAAACCCGTGGTATTCTTTCTACTATCAATGTCTCCAGCTAAATCAGCATCAACATAATCCTGCACCTCTAAACTCTCTCTTGAGAAACATAAGCATGTTTCTGAGGAGCCTTTTAGGTACCTCAAAATCCATTTCACTGCTTCCCAATGTTCTTTTCCTGGGTTACTCATGTATCTACTCACAACTCCCACTGCATGGACAATATCTGGTCTTGTGCAAACCATAGCATACATAAGTGAACCAATAGCTGAGGCGTAAGGAACCTTACTCATGTAGTCTTGTTCCTCCTCTGACTCGGGTGACTGATTCTTGCTGAGTCTGAAGTAACTGCCCAAAGGTGTGTCAACTGGTTTGGCCTTGTCCATATTAAACCTGCTGAGTACCTTTTTTACATACTCAGCCTGTGAGAGTCTCAACGTGCCTCTGACTCTATCTCTGACAATCCTCATGCCAAGGATTTGCTTTGCAGCCCCCAAATCCTTCATTGCAAAGTGCTCTGACATCTGCTTCTTTAGATTATTGATCTCATCAATACTAGCCCCTGCAAGAAGCATGTCATCCACATACAACAGTAGAATAATATAAGAATTGTCAAAATGCCTGACATAGCAACAGTGATCTGCCTGAAATATGATGTACCCTGCACTGTGCATGAAATTATAAAATTTCTTGTACCACTGTCTAGAAGCTTGCTTCAGGCCATACAAGCTCTTCTTCAGTCTGCAAACTGAATCTTCCTTTGCCTGTACTACAAACCCCTCAGGCTGGTGCATGTAGATGTCTTTTTCAAGATCTCCATGAAGAAAAGCTGTCTTCACATCTAACTGCTCAAGAAATAAATCTTCAGTAACAACTGTAAACAGTACCATCCTGATGGTTGTGATCTTCACAACAGGAGAAAAGATCTGAGAGTAATCAATACCCTGCTTCTACTGAAAGCCTTTTACAACAAGTCTGGCCTTGTACCTCTTACTGCCATCATGCTCAGTTTTCACCTGGTACACCCACTTGTTTTGTAATGCCTTCTTCCCAGATGGAAGTTCTGTCAACTCCCATGTCTGATTGCCTAGCAGGGAATCCATCTCATCTTTCATGGCCAGCTCCCACTTGCTAGAATTTTCATCTTGTAAGGTTTCTTCATAACTCTGCGGTTCTCCACCATCTATGAACAAAATGTAGTTCAAGGTTGGTGAGAAACGCTGTGGAGGATATCTAGTCCTAACTGACCTGTGAACTGCAGCTGTAGAAGTGGATGGCTCTGAAAATGACTGTGGAATAATAGGAATGGGTGCACTGGACCCACTCTCCTCGTCACTCACATCTCTACACTGCACTGTGACCTCTGGTAGGTCATCCAGTCTTACGAACTCGGACTCCTGAGGAGCTACTTCAGAAGCTGTACTAGACTTGCCCTTGTACACAATCTTCTCATTAAAAATCACATTTCTGCTTCTTATGATCTTCCGACCCTGATCATCCTAGAAATGATAGCCAAATGCCTCGTCTCCATAGCCAATGAAATAACATTTCTTTGACTTAGCCTCAAGTTTACTACAAGCATCAGGATTAATAAGAACATAAGAAAGACAACCAAAAGTTTTAAGGTGAGAAAATTTGACCTCTTTTCCACTCCAAGCCTCCTCAGGCAATTCACAAACTAATGGGACAGATGGCCCCCTGTTGATCAAGTAGACGGCAGTGTTGACCGCATCTGCCCAGAAAGTTGGTGGTAGTCTGGCGTGCAATCTCATGCTTCTAGCACACTCATTTATGGTCCTATTCATACGCTCCGCAACTCCATTTTGCTGTGGTGTCCCAGGAATGGTCTTCTCCATTCTGATACCCTGAGCTGCACAGTACTCCTTGAACCCACCGTCAATGTACTCACCACCATTGTCAGACCTCAAACATTTCAGTTTTAAGTCTGTCTCTGTCTCAACCATGGCCTTCCAAGTTTTGAATACATTAAAAACATCAGATTTATGCTTCAAGAAATAAACCCATACCTTCCTACTATGGTCATCAATGGCTGATCCAATGTGGGGTTACGGATAAGAAAGTTTTGGATTTATGAAAAATTTGTACATTTCATCAAATTTGAAAGATGCTTTGATAAAACCAATGTGGATGCTCTAACTAGAAAGAAAAACGTTAGAAGGAATGTAAAGAAAAAATAAAATGAATAGAACAAGATTACATGATTTTGCTAAAATTTATCAAAAAATACCATTTATCTATTTTGACTACTCACCCAAGACCATCTAAATCTTTACTATCTATTCATCTTTTATTCTATTAAAATAATATTTTATTCTCTCTTTATTGTTTTTTCTTCTAACTATGATTAAAAAAAACACACACACACACACACACTCACCATTGTTCAACAAACAGTTGACTAGAAACCCAACCATTTCTTGGGATGCACTTTTGTTGTCTAGAAAAAAGGTAAACAAATAATATTATTATGTTTCATGCAAACAGAATATGCAATTAAAAAATTAACAACACTAGGAGAAGTGGCTCCGATGAATTGTTGAACAAACAAATGGAAGAAATCATATGGGGAGCTACGTACAGTGGAGAAGTAAAAATAGGATCCTACTGTTGCAAAACCAAATCTATTCCCCTACCATGGCAAGCTAGGGGTGCTACCCGCGGCCCCCTTCCTTGAGATAGGGCCACCCCTACCCAACCACGCATGGGAGGGGGGAGAGTTTTTTCTCCCGTGCTCCGCCCCCATCCATGCTGAGGTTGGGTACCCCGTCCCTCAACGGGGGTGCGGGGGTGGACAACCAAACGTCCGCCCCCTGCATGCACCCATTTGGGCCTTTGGCCCATTTTTATTTTTTGGGCCATTCTGACTTTTAGGCCCATATCAGTTTTCTGAGTCCAAAATGGCATAGAAACATATTTAAACCTGTTTTTTGGCTTAAAATTGAAGTACAACTATGTTTAGATATTAAAAATACTTTAAAAAAAAACTATTAACTATATACTAATTACTAAGTTCCAAGCTCCAACTAATATTATTAGTCTATTAAGTACTACGTAATAACCATCACTAAGGTACTAAGCTATTACAAATTTACAATTATACAAATTAAGACAACTAATTATAAACTACTACAAAATTACAAAGAGAGAGAGTTTGAGAGAGAAGAGATTGAGGGTCTGTGTTTGTGAATTGAAGAGGAAGAGTAAAATATGGGGGGTAGGGAGAGATAGAGAAATGGTGGAATAAATTAAGAAATGATATGATTTGGGGAGGGGGGTGTGTACGAGGTAATGAGATTGGGGGGGGGGGGGTACGGGGTGATTAGATAGGGCAGGGAAGATAATTGCAGGAAGATTTGAGAAGCTAGGGAAGGGGGAAAAAAGGAAGGAAAAAGGGTTGGGGAGGTTGGGCCATTACACATGGGCTGGGCTTTTTTTTTTTTTTTGGGCTATTGCATAAAACCTACAATAATAATAAGTTCATAACTAAACGAATTAGAAATATAAATATAAAGTTATAAATATGAAAATCTTAATGGAATAATTGTGCAAACCATGAGCAATGGTGGGTCTAGAGTCTAATATACATGAAGTCATACTGCAGAGGTGGTAGCTGTATACGCTGTCTCAGGTATCACTACAACAATTAAATTTAAAATTAACACCATTTAAATGAAAATAAGAAAATTGAATTTAAGTGACAAATTACCAGATTTAGGCTCATCAGCATCCTCCTCCTCAACGTCAACCTGACAATAATCAATAACATCTAGAATATGGATTGGACTCCCCGTGATTCAATTTGAGGTGCAAATCAAAACCTCTATAGTGGTAGGATATAATGAGCTCCATAATGGATCCAATATGTGCCCTCTAGTGGTAAAAGCTAACTCTAACGCTACGGTACTAATAGGGATAGCCAAAATATTGTGGGCTATTTGTGCAAGGATGGGATACTTGCGGACACGTACCTTCCACCAAGATAAGATATCGAAGTCTCATACATATGGTTCAAGATCCGCTATGAAGTATCTGTCCATCTTTTATTTAGCCTCTAGAACACTCCTCGTGAAGGGGTTTTGCTCCATCCTATCATCCTAGTCCAATCTACGTTTTTTCTCAGCCTTGGGATCTACAACTAGTGGGGGAATAGGTGTAGGTGCTACAATATTACCACTATGGTAGATGGTAAACTCATCAAATAATCTATCAAGGGTTTCTCTAACCTTTGATGCAATATGCTCCGTCCATACTTGCCCATAGGCAATACCCAATCCATATACTATGCCATCCACCTTAAATCGGATGTCAAGGACAACAACTACATATAACAACATTTTAGCCCTATCGAAGTCTCCCCCCAATACTTGTCGTACTTCTCCCTCATCAACAATGCCATCTCTAGCAGCCTAGTGTGACCACCAATGATAATCTCCTCTAATTCTTCTTTTACCTTAGATATTTATTGACAAAAATGATGGGATGTAGGATACAAAGAACCAGATAAAGTCATGGTAACCTCGTAGAAAAGCCTTAAAAAATCTACGAAAGTAGATACACATCTCAATCCTCAGTCATAGGCGTACATGATCCTCAAAATATTTTACATATTGGATGTATTCCTCATCCAATAATGTAAATACCAACTTATACTCTTGGACCGCCTCCAACATAAAAAATGTTATGTTCCATCGTCTAGTCAAATTAGCGCAAAGTCCATTCTTTGATGTTAGGCTCACAGATCTCGCAACAACCTTGAATTTCTCCAATCTCGCAAGAGAAGATCTCATCCATCTCACAGTAGTCCTGACCCTTGCAATCGAGTCATGAAGATTTTTCATACCATCATTGACAATAAGATTAAGGATATCTGACGCACACCTCACATACAAATAATCACAACCAAGATTGTCTTATTTGCCTCTCTAAAAAAGGTCTTAAGATATCCCATTTGCGGCATTGTTAGATGCGGCATTATCAATTGTGAATGTCACAACGCGTGTCGACTCCCACTCCTTTATAGTGGCCTCAAGGCTCTTCCAATCGTCTCACCCTTGTGATTGATAATTTGAAAAAATTTGGGAATTTTCTTATGCAATGTCCAATCACAATCAACAAAATGACAAGTTAAAGACATATAATTAAAATTTTGGACTGATGTCTAACAATTAGAGATAAGGCAAACAAACTGACCTGCCAAAAAACCTCTCAACTTCTCTTTTTTAGATCGGTAATTTTTTTTTACATCCTTTGCCACCATGTGGTGAGAAGGAAGTTGAAACCTTAGTTCCAAGCAGTGAGAATACGCTTGGAACCCTTTCACATCCATAATTTGAAAATGTAGCTCGTCCATGATGACCATACGAGCTGGGTGTATCCTACACTTCTCAAGATCATATTTCGTGTACCCCTTCAACGTTGCACCTCCACTACTCCCATCCTCCATTCTTTTAAGTTCAATTTCTAGGCTAGATTAGCTCTTCTCTTACAAAGATCTTAGAATTGGACTTTTTTTTTTTACATTTCTTTTCTAAGTGCAATTCTAATTGTGAGGTGCCATATTNTAAGATATCCCATTGTGGCATTGTTAGATGAGGCATTATCAATTGTGCATGTCACAACGCGTGTCGACTCCCACTCCTTTATAGTGGCCTCAAGGCTCTTCCAATCGTCTCACCCTTGTGATTGGTAATTTGAAAAAATTTGAGAATTTTCTTATGCAATGTCCAATCACAATCAACAAAATGACAAGTTAAAGACATATAATTAAAATTTTGGACTGATGTCTAACAATTAGAGATAAGGCAAACAAACTGACCTGCCAAAAAACCTCTCAACTTCTCTTTTTTAGATCGGTAATTTTTTTTTACATCCTTTGCTACCATGTGGTGAGAAGGAAGTTGAAACCTTAGTTCCAAGTAGTGAGAATACGCTTGGAACCCTTTCACATCCATAATTTGAAAATGTAGCTCGTCCATGATGACCATACGAGCTGGGTGTATCCTACACTCCTCAAGATCATATTTCGTGTACCCCTTCAACGTTGCACATCCACTACTCCCATCCTCCATTCTTTTAAGTTCAATTTCTAGCCTAGATTAGCTCTTCTCTTACAAAGATCTTAGAATTGGACTTTTTTTTTTACATTGCTTTTCTAAGTGCAATTCTAATTGTGAGGTGCCATATTTCCTGTGGTGGCATCTATAAATTTTACCACAATGGTTACACTTGAAGAGAAAACCTTAGAGAAAACCCGAGCCCATGCAGTCTATTTAGAGAAAACCTTCCCACCGGCACCACTCCTTCCCTCTGTTTGCCATGCCCGTGCAATCTGCCGTCTACCCTCTGTTTTGCTGTTCCGGCGAGGTCACCCATTTTCGGTGTGGGTATTTCTTCTGGATTGGGGTTTAGAATGGGGATTTCTGGTGTGGGTATTTCTCAATATGCTGATATTGTGGCTTCTATAACTCTCTTTTTCATCCATCTGAAGGTGACAAATCGTCTGGTTCTCGTGTTGCGGTTTCCTCGCTTGGAGTAGTCTCTGCATTATTCTTTCTTTACTTTGCGTTATCATAAATGTTGCTTAGTTTTTAGGTTATTATATAGTCTATCTCCAGCTAGAGTACTGCTATATACTTTGTTGTATGTATCGTCGACTTGTTTGAATTTTAAGGGTATCAAAGGTCTTTGTTAGCTTCTTAATTTTTGTTTGAAGATTATATGTGGGATTTTAATTGAACATGTCTTGCTTTTTTTTTTTTTTTAAGGATTTTGGGCAAGGCTACTAGTTTTGGCAGGCGCTTTTACAACTGTCCAAATTATAAAATCAAGAAAAAATGTTGATTCTTCCAATGGATAGATCTTGAAATGGAACTAAATACATGTTGCAAGCTGACGTTAGAGCTAGCTCAAAGAAGGAACGACATAATAAACCAAGAACGTGTAATCACTGAACATGTCAAATTTACCGCTATGGAGAAGAAGTATAAGAGAACCTTAAAAGTTTTATTGTTGTCATAGTCTTGTTTTGTACTGATTTGGGCTGTAATAATTTTGTATCGTAGCAACAATTATGTATGTCGGCCAATAGTTACAACCTATGGGCATTAGGCTGTTTGTGAATTACCTTTGTAATGTTGTTGAAACTAGTACTTTTGGAATGTAATGATACTTATTTTGGAAATGTAATGATACTTAACTTCGTAATTTTCAGAATGTTAAAATACATGCTCTTTTTGAATTTGTATTCCAGAATCTATTGGTAACATCTGATTACATTATGGTTACATTAACTTTCAAAAATCTGAAAATGCACTAATACATAACATTTCTAGAATGACCGTCATGAACATTACATTAACTTGCTAAAATATGAAAATGCAATAAAAGCCAAATTTCCAGAATCTGTTCCATTACAGATTGAACATTACATTAACTTGCTAAAATCTGAAAATGCACTAATACATAACATTTCCAGAATCTATTCCATTACATCATGAACATTACATTAACTATCCAAAATCTGAAAATGGACAAATACATAACATTTCCAGTATCTCTACCATTACATCATCAACATACTGGTTAACTATCCAAAATTTGAAAATGCACAAATACATAACATTTTCAAAATCATTTCCATTACATCATCAACATTACATTAATTTTCTAAAATCTGAAAATACAAAAATACATAAAATTTCCAAAATCATTTCCATTACATCATCAACATTACATTAACATCTCCATTGACATGCTCCATTAATTGAGCCATCACTGCAATCCTCCAACTTCATCATCTAAGGCAACCAATACAATTCTTCACTCTTATTAACTGTAACATAAAAAAAAAAAAACAATTACATCCAAGAAGAATAATTTAAAAAACAACACCATCACCTTTGATCCCCATATCATTTAAAACACCAACCTCATGTTTGAACCGACGGATCCAAGTTTTGAGATATGTTCCCACTTGTATTTCCAAGATCCATACATAAAAGATAATAAATCATAAAAAATTATACATGTAGTGATTAAAACACAAAAAATTTCCAACACAAATTTTCACACTTTAAACCAACCTTACTGAAGGACAGTTGTTCTTAGCATGACCCTCAGTCTTGCAAATGCTACAACGCATTTTTTTCATGGTTTGAGTCTCTTTTGGGTTTTTTGCTCTCAACGATTTTGGTCGACCTTTCGTTGGCACCTTTGAAGGATCTTGTAAAATTTGTGAAAATTTTTATACAACTTGGGATTTAAATATTTGCGAATCATTCGGTGACATGTTACCACCTTCTATATTTTTTTCTCCTTCAATATCTTTCATAAAGAGCAACTCCTTGTGGACCTTGCCTAAGGCAAGAGAGAGAATGCTGTATTTCCGTGGTGATTGTGAGCCAAGTTCGGCAATATCATAGAATTGCATCATCAACTTGCTTTTTCTCATCATTGGATCATCACGTGTCATTACATGGCCATCGGAATTTGGTATGTCAAGAACGGCCCAGCTCTTAGCATTGATGGTCCATCTCTCAAGAATATAATGATGTGGCAACATATCTAATTTTGATTTCTTCCCAAGGACGCATAGGATATGCCTACAAAGAATCCCCACAAACTCAAAGATATGACATATACATATTGCCTTCAATCTCCACTCTCCAAGGTCACATGATAAATAGGTTTCTCTTTGTCATTCGGTGTGACTGCGTATATCCTACTTTCAGCCTCTTTTCCAACTTTGGTTGGAATGTATCGTTGGCTATTGAATAGCTCATCCTGGAAGATCATGAAAGACTTCCTTGTATAGCCTGAGGCAGCATTTGCTTCAATTTTCCATAAAGTTTTCATAACGGCCCGTGTCAATTTTGTTCGCACGTCCTTCTCTTTCTCTTTGAAATAATGTGCATCTAAGGCTTTCTCATATTGATGTACAAAATCACTCACCATCATGCTCGAATGAACATAATCTTTAAAAAATTTATTCATACTTTCACTCCTTTGAGTTGTTGATATACCGGCACAAAACGTGGTTCGTAAGTAAGCTGGAACCCACTTATCCTGTCGGTTGTAAAGATTTTACAGCCAATCATTATCTAGTAGACCATACTTCGCTAGTATTGAACTCCATTCTTGCTCAAACTCATTAGTCGTTATTGTCTCATGGATACAATGATGGAACTCTTTTTGAAAGTCCAGAAACTTGTTATACATATGTGCCAAATGTTCTGAAATTTTTTGTAAAATATGCCATAGGCACAACCTATGAGTTGTATTTGGGAGTATCTCACCAATGGCCTTCGCCATCGCCTTGTCATCATCAATAATTATGGTTGAAGGGGCACGCCCAAGCATTGCCTCTTGCCATGTTCTCAATAGCCAAATATAGGATTCAGTTGTTTCATTAACTAACAATGCACCACCGAACATGATTGTTCGGTGATGATGATTAACTCCTAAAAATGGGACAAATGGCATCTTATAAATATTTGTCAAATACATCGCATCAAAGGTGACAACATCCCCAAAATATTGATATGCAGCCCTTGATCTTGCATCTGCCCAAAAACAACTTCCCATACATCCATTCTTATCAACTTGCATAGAATACACAAACCCAGATTCTTTACACTGCCTATCAAGAAAGTAGGCATACAACCTTTGTGCATCTCCCTCTTCAAATAATTTCCTTCATTTATTTCCCAAATAATTCTCGACGTCCTTACCAATACATCCAATGTTAAAATCACCACCTGATTCTTTGCTCAACACTGACATTATCTTCCTTGTCGGTAAACTAGACTCATTTAAAGTGAGAATGAGTTTTTTTGGATACGCATTACGTCTCTATGTCCACAAAGCAAACTAGTGCTTCTCGGTGTAAGTATCTCATGGTTGTGTTCACAGACGAACTTGTATATTGTCTACTTTTCACAATCCTTTTTTATACACATCGTTGCTTTACACCCAATCTTTGTTTCAGCAGGTTCAGGAATTTTTCATTCTATTTGTTTCTGACTTTCATGCTGAAATCCTTCCCTTGAGCAAACATACTCTACTAGAATTAGTTTTTTGTTCTCTTTTGATAATCGAGTATGGTTGGTCCTCATTGCAAAACCCGTTCGTCTTGCATACGCCTTGTAAAATGCTTGGGCGTATTCTACCTCATCAAACTCATTCCCAACGAATGGCTCAAAAAGACCACTACTCGAACTGGAGATTGTATTAACTCCATCTTCCACATTCACTTGATCTTCCACATTCACTCCATCTCCCACATTGACACAATCTTCCACATTCATATCATCTTTTTGTACTCCAATTTCAGCCTCAATACTATTTTCTTCAACATCAGGACAATTTCTACTCATCATTACCTCAACTTCATCACTATTCGAACTCGACAGAATATTCTTCATTACAACATAAAACAATGCAAAATCAATCATGGGATTTAATGTCGGAACAAATTATTTTTTATTTATTTCTAATCTTGAAGGTAAAAACAAGATTAAAACAGTACACATCTTTGAAATAAATTTCTGCCTTCTTCAGTTGAATTCATACTTCTACTTAATGGCTGAAAGATCCTCTAGTTTTTTAGGTATCTATATATGAACAACAATTTTAATAAATTGAATCAGATTTTATCAACTCAAACATTCGAATGATCATCATAATCTTTATAAAATTATAAATCCTTCTCTTAATATATTAATTGGCCATTTAACGTGAAATTAAAAGAGAAACAGGAATCAATGGCAACCATAATGCAAGAGCGTGATAGCGTGAAATTAATTTTTTCCAATGTCGCCAAAATTTTGTATGCCTATCTGAAACCCAAATCTCAAAATTAATTTCATTGTTACCTCTACTTAATTAATCATTCTCACTACAAGAATCATTCAAAAATCAGTTCCTATCTATATGAAAACCAAATCTCAAAATTAATTTCATCGTTACCTCTACTTAATTAATCATTCTCACTACAAGAAGCATTTAGTTCAAAAATATCTATCTGAAAACCAAATCTCAAAATTAATTTCATTGTTACCTCTACTTAATTAATCATTCTCACTACAAGAAGCATTAAAAAATATCTATCTAAAACCCAAATCTCAAAATATTT
This sequence comes from Carya cathayensis, assembly GCA_011037825.1. Lineage (NCBI taxonomy): Eukaryota > Viridiplantae > Streptophyta > Magnoliopsida > Fagales > Juglandaceae > Carya > Carya cathayensis. Next base: position 20,056 of record QGSO01000487.1, on the reverse strand, counting down.
AAATATGCAAACATACCATGTGCGGGCTGTGAAGGGTACGATAGTGCTGGAGTTTGGGCGAGCTGGAGGTCTACAACAGGGCTAGAGTTTCGCCGGAATAGAAGGTTGTGCGACGGGGCTGCAGTTTCGCCAGAATAGAAGGCTAGCTGTGCGACAGGGCAGCAGTTTCGTCGATCCGGAGTGCAAGGGAGGTGTGTGTGGAGCTAGTATTTGACTTTTCACAGAAGAGGAAAATGGGCTGGTTTCACTCATTTGGTGTTTTATTTTGCAATCGTGTGTGATGCGGTTCATCTGTTTTAGATGTGGACGGCTGACGTGTCAATCTCCTATTTATTGCCGTTGAGTGAGGGAGAACGACGTGACCGCCTAGAAGAGGAACTGTAATTAAAACTGTGTCGTTTGAACTTTATAAATATGTAATGAAAACTTGGGTGACTTCAGTCTTGTGAGGGCTCGAGTGTGGACCATTTAGTTTAGAAAACTCTAATTGCAGTCATTTTTACACATTTCTTAGCCACGAAACAAGCTGGCCTCCATGGATAACATGGCTAAACGATTTCTCTACCAATGACAACCTCACATCACAAGAACAAATTTCGAATATCATGAAATTTTTTTTTTTAAGATAACCTTTTATTGAATAGATCCTTGACTCACTCAAAAATGAGTAGCACAAAGGCTATCCCAAGTGCAGGAGGATGTCGTGTAATAATTAGGAATAAATTCCTAGATCGTCTCCTCAGGGAAAGTTACTTAAAATTAAACTCGTTGAAAAATGTAAAAACTTCACAAAGAGAAAAAAAAAACAGATGGTATGTGCAATGGATGGAAGAGGTTACTAGTCATGGACTAGATTCATATTTTTAGATTTTTGAGTGTCGAAATGAAATGTAAATGACTAATAGTTTAAATTCAGAAATTAATAAAACTACATTAAGAATTTAAACTAGATTAGTAAGTAATTGACAAACATAAACTGAAAATTGAAAATGCTCAAAGAAAAGAAAGATTAAAGAAGTGCGAAAAATAAATAAAANTAAATTAAGAATTTAAACTAGATTAGTAAGTAATTGACAAACATAAACTGAAAATTGAAAATGCTCAAAGAAAAGAAAGATTAAAGAAGTGCGAAAAATAAATAAAACAAAATAAGTAAACAGAAAATAAATTGCTCAAACTTTTAAGCCCAAAAAAAATCTCAAAAGTATTCTATAAACTTTAAACTGAAATTAAATAAAAATAGAGAACGAAAAGTATAGACGAAAACTCACCTTCACCATTCAATTGAAATCCGAAACAAAAAGAACCAACTTCTCACATAACATTCTTGAAAATTAATCTCCAAACCTTTAATGAAAACTCTAAAACAACTCCTCTACTTCATGAAATTAACTAACACACTTGCAAGAATTTAAAGTATTACACGTAATGAAATAAAATTCTAGAGTAATTCTTAGCACACTTAATAAAAACTCTAAAACAATTCTCTAATCCATGAAATCACTTAACACACTTGCAAGAATTTAAAGTATTACACTTAATGAAATAAAATTCTAGAGCAATTCTTAGCACACTTAATAAAAACTCTAAAACAATTAAGCATTGCAACAAAAAGAAAAACTCCCGAACACTAAGACTTTACTTTAGCATTTCAACACAACACAACTCCTTCTTTCTTTCATTCACACATCCCCACCTACTAACCAACTTAAATAATCAACTAGCAACAATTAAAGTGCAATCCGAAACTCTTGCAAGAAAACATCACCAACTTCAATTAAATAAACTGCTAAGGAATATAAGAAAAATACTAAAACAAAGCATAAAAGTTTTTTTTTAAAAGCACACGTTCAACCTCTATTTAAAGAACCAATCCACCACTTCTTGAATGTCCAATTTGATGGAAAAAGAGGAGCATAATTCGGTGGAGAAGAGCAGCTGGAAAAATTGACTTTTTGTTTCTCAATTGATGCAGAATTTCGGTGGAGAAGAGCAGTTGGAAAAATTGACTTTTTGTTGCTCAATTGTTGCAAGAAATTGGTGCTGTCCGAGTGCTTCAATTTCTGCATATGTATGTTGCTGCTGTCCAGGTTTTATGCATGTGCTTGTGAGTTGATTTCTGCCGTGATTTGTTGATTTCTGTATGTGTGTGTGATTTTCCTACATGTGTGTGTAATTTTCTTGCATGTGCTGCATTGAGGTGCCGTGAGAGACCTCCCTTGGTTGAAAATTCAAGCACGACACTCCTCTTCCATTTAATCATGCACCGACCTTCACACTTCAAAAGCAGCACGACACCTCTCCTTCTTCAATTAATCACATGTTCCTCACGTCCCTTAAATCCAACAAATTCAACTCTCCTATCTCTTTCTCTCCTCTTGCTCCCTTTCTTTGACCGATTCTCTCTTTTTATTCTAGCAAATCCTCGGTCACCAAGAGAAAAATAAATCACCACCAACTCCACCACGTTCTCTCTTCAATGAATCAAATACGGAACCTCTCAACTTCTTTTCTTGTGCAACTCTCACCAATCCAAATCAAGACATTTTAGCAAACATCAAATAGTTCCAACCGGATCCCATTTGAATTTTATTCAGCTGAAGAAAGAAATAACACTCAAAAATAAATATCAAAAATATGTTATATATTTGAAGAGATATTGCCCAATTATATCATAGTTATAAAATTAAGCATAAACATGATATTAATCAATTTAAAAATTACAACTCGAATTTATGCTTATTAACTATTTTTCCATTTAAAACCAATAATAATATCATGAGGAATTTAAAATACATTGGTTTTAAATATCTAAAATATGCAATATCTCAGCTCAATCAATCCTCACTTAAGGTGCAAGAAAACCTTGCTTACAGGACCCACACAGAAACCAAAAAACAAAATACTCCAAAAACATCAACCTTAAAACAAATTACTCCAACGACTAACTACGGAATTCGTAAGTAGGGAAGATTTAGCTTATCCATTCGAATGAAACCTCGGAGTTTCCTTGGTAGCTGCGTTATATTGTGTCATACACAGTCGTGTCCCCAAGCTTCAAATTTTGCCTAATATTCGGTAAGGGCATTTCCTTCCCGAAAGACATGCTGTATTGAATGATTCCCACTTCTAATAACTCTCAAGGTTTACTTCCAATATTCTTCAAGGTACCACACTCTACACTTATCACTACTAATCCACTGAACCACCATCAATGAATCGGTTTCAACCAACACTCCTTGGATCCTTTGTACTCGACCAAGCTTTAACCCATGCAAAATGGCCCTTAATTCTGCTGCATTATTACTACTGCTGCCGAGACTATCAGAGAATGCAAAGATCACATTACCTTGGTTATCATAGAGGAGTCATCCATCTGTGTTTAATTTAAATCTTACTTGCTGCAACTTCATCCACCTGATCACTTGGACAAGTTTTGGTTTCACAAGGAGCATTGCAATATTCAAGGCCCTCAGCGTTTCCATATCTCTGCTTGCAAGCTTCTGAAAGCTTGAAGACTCTTTCATTGTTCTTGCCAACCAAAATTTAACCCCGTGCCATACTTCTTCTATTGTTCATGCACGTCCTTCCATGCGCAATCTACACCTCCTTCACCATAGCTTTTATAATAGACGGAATGATGTCCAAAATTATCCCCATTTGAGAGGACCGGGAAGCATGCCGAAACCATAATTTCATGTTTTCTTTCCATGTAATGCTCTCCCGAAACGGTATTCCTAGATGCTGTGCACTTTTTCTCCATACCTCATGTTAGGCAAACTCTCTAGCATACAGTACATGGTTGATATCCTCATAACCTCCTCCAGTACAACAGTCACACTTGGACACCACTGTGATGCCAATCCTCCTCAATCTATCATACACGCTAAGACTATTATTCCACGCTTTCCATACCATAATCGATATCTTCTTCGGTAAACATTCATGCCAAACCCACATTGGCCATGGGGTCTCCAGTGTCTTCACTCGTAGGCACTCCCATGCATTTCTAACGGTGAACTGTCCATCTATGGTAGGGGTCCATATTAGCAGGTCCTGCCCCTCTCGTGGGTTTCCCAAGCTTTCAATGATCTCCTCCTTTTTTTCCACTCCCACCAAACCCTTCAAAAGTTGCACATTCCACTCATTATCCAACTTACAATCACAAACTTTTAACCCTGGTGATTTCGTGACCTCTAAAGCATGCATCTACCAGGGGACCTTCTCCAACCCAGGAGTCGAACCAAAATGAGACATTTCTCGTACGCACTTTCCATTTAGCTTGCTCCACCACATTCAGGATTTGCTTCATCACCATTCTCCAAGACCATGTGCCTTGAGTGTTCTCAACAAGAGATAGAGACCTATCCTTCACATACTTTCCCCTGAAGAATTGTGCCCATGGAGAATTGTCCTTTAGGACTTTCCATGCAAACTTCATATGTAGAGATTTTTGTAGCACAGATAGAAGATAAATTGGTAGACTAGACAAAACATGTTTTGCATTTGGGTACTGAGAGTACCTCAGTTACTCTCAACACTTCTCACTACTAGTCATTACTTTATTATTACTTTTCACCTACTTTTACTACTATTCATTACCTTTCACCTACTTGTTATTACTATTCATTATTTTATTATTACTTTTCACCTACTTTTTATTACTATTCATAACTATTCTCAACACTTCTCAACATCCAAACCACCAAGTTAGCATCCAGCCAATAGAAATCTCATTTTCCACCCACTCACCTTTTCACAGATTTTGTTAATAAGTTCCTCCAAATGCCTAAATGTTAACCTTCCACTACAATATTCACCCCCAGGTATGTATTTAATTGGGAGGCAACTTTCTCCAAATCCAGTAATTGCCGGCTTCTCTTTACTCACTTTTTGACCAGACCACTTCTCATACAGCTCCAAGACTTTGACCAAGGCTTTTATAGACCTTTTAGCTCCATTTGTAAAGATCACTATATCGTCTACATATAATAGATGGGAACTTAAGGGCGTACCTCTAACTTGAGAGTAACTTCCAATTATTTCACCCTCATATTTTTCCTTTAACAATCTTGTAAAGACTTCCTCCATCAAAATAAATAAACATAGTGAGATGGTCCCCCTGTCAAAACCCCCTTTCTCCCTTAAAAAAACCCATACTAGTTCCATTCAAAAGGATGGAATACCATGGCATTGTAATACAATTTTTTATCAACCCACATACCTTCTCATCAAACCCAAAGGAGGCCAAAACATGTAACAAGAAGTTCCATTTTACTCGATCATATGCTTTGGACATATCCACTTTCAACAATACATTTCCACCATTTGCCTTTTAGTGTATGGACTGAGCCATTTCTTGTGAAAGACTAATATTTTCAAAAATGCTTCGATTAGGGATGAAAGCACCTAGCTCTTGGGATATCACCCTAGGCAATAAGTGTGCAAACCGTGCAACAATAATCTTTGAGCATATTTGGTATATCACCGAACAAAGACTTATTGGTCGAAATTTATCAAATCCCGAAGGCTTGTGGACCTTGGGGATAATGGCCACCTTGGGGATAATGGCCACATATGATGCCGTGTAGAACCTTGGTAACTGGTTTCCTTCAAAAAATTCCATAATGTCGTCCACTACATCACCCTGTGCAATGCCCCAACATGCACTGAAAAATCCCGAGCCAAATCCATCTAGACTCGGACTACTCTCCACCGAAATGCTAATAATGCTTGCCTAACTTGTTCCATAAATGGAATCTTGTTAATGTTTTTATTCTCTGCTTTCGTAATAACATGGACAATAATTAGGCTCAAATCCTATAACACTCCCTCGATTCTGTGGCTCAAGAATTCATGGAAGTATTTGACTGCACCCTCATGAATGGCCTTTGGTGATTCAAATGAAGATCCATCAGACTTGAGCATTTTGGTGACTTGGTCTTGGTGCTTTTTCTTCAATATTGAATGAAAAAACCTTGTATTATTATCCCCTCCACACAACTATTTAACTTTGGCCTTTTGAGCAAGCAAACACTCCTCTCTTTTTTGCCAAGTAGATAATTCCAATTTGGAGATCCTACTCCACCTCTGCCTTATACCCAACCTGTAGGTGAGTTTCAAGCACTTTAATCCCCTACTCTAGATCTCGGATTATTAATTCAACATGTCCAACCACATCCTTGTTCCATGTTTAAAAAACATGCTTCATGCGCTTCATCTTAAACTCCAGATTATCCAAACCACTACCTCGCCCTTCCTCAGTCCAACTTTTCTTGACACAAGGAAAAAAAATCTTGTGCTCCACCCACATTTGTTGAAACCGAAAAGGAGATGGTATCATCGGAGAGTGATCCAATGTGTCACGCCCCAAGTATCTCAACAAGGTTTGAGGAAGCAAATCTAAGAACTTGGCATTTAAAAAACCCTATCAAGACGAGCCCAACTCCTTGCTAACCCTTCCTGCTCATTACACCAGGAAAGACTTTTGCCTTGGAAGTTAATATCCAACAAACCACAACCATTAATCCAAGAATTAAATTCCTCCATAACTATCCTCGGGCGAGGAAATCCCCCCTGTGATACCTATTTTAGTGTATTTTAATTGAAGGATTATTTTATTTTATTTAAATATTGGTTCTCTTGTTTTAAATTTAACGTGTTTCTCGTTAGATTTATTTTATAATTTTTTAAGTTGTGGAATTTATTTTTGATGTGCTTTCTTGATATTAATTATTGTTTTGCATTTAAATTTCTCTTTGATTTAAATTAGTTTTTGGGCTTTAAAATTATTGTGTTGTTAGATTTATTATTATTATTTTTATTTAGTCACTACATTTAAATTATTTTATTTAACTTGCTGTTTTGAAAATTATATTCATTGGATCAATTTTGTAATTCAAGTTGAAATGAATGGATCTCATTTCTTTTCATTCATTTCTCTTTTTCCCTTTTTTTCTTTTTTCCTCTTTTTCTTTTCCTTCTTCTCTTTTCTTTTACCTTTACTTATTTCTCCTCTGGTGCAACAGACCCCTCCCCTCTCCCCATCTGTTTTCTTCATCCACCATTAGAACCACCGTGCGCCACCTGTGACCGACGCCACCCCTCCCATTTTCTTCCCCTCTGGTCGGCGAGTTCCCCCACCCATTTTCAGCTCCTCCCTCGCCGCCGTTAGCCCCCATGCACGGCTGGAAGCTGCGGCCCTTTTTCACTCCAGCATTGTCGTTGCACCACCTTTGTCCACCACCTCTTCACCACTTTACCACCGGCCTCCCAGCTACCTAACCCACCCTTCCCCACTTCCGATCTGCCACCAGTGAAGCCCATCCATTGCAATTTTTGATTTGAGCCTTTAGGCCTCCAATTGCTGCCTACGTTGCCACCCACAGTCAACCACTACTACCATTAGTTTCACCAACACCTCTAAGCCCTTTCCTAGCCATCTCAAGTCTTCGTTTGTCCCCATTCAAAAATTGGGTTTTTGAGACCCATGGCCATTGTCCATTTTGCACTATTGCGTAGCTGTGCCGCCATTAGGGGTGTAACCAGTCCGGTTTTGGACCGAACCGGTATGCACCAGTCTTACATTTTTCAAAACCAATTACGCACCGATTACCATCCTAAACTAGTACTCCAGTTTTACTGGTTTCGGTCTAGTTGGTCTGATTTTTCAGTTTTAATGTACTATATTATATATTATATATTATATAATATAGTATATTATAGTATATGATAATATATTGTAGTATATTATAACATATATATTATAATTGTATTATAGACAATAGTGATAAATTATAGTATATTATAATATATAGTGATATAAGATTTTAAAATTTATATTACATTAATTAGTTATTTATCATATAATACAAAACTATTTAATATATAATTATATATTATATATACAAATTATAGACAATAGAAAAAATTAAAATATATATATAAACGGGTTTGATTCGGTTTTAAGAAAAGAAAAATCGAAACTAGACATATTTTGACCGGTTTTAAGAAAAATAAAACTGGTACCAGACCAAACCAAACTCGGGACCGAATCAATCCCACCAGTAATCTAGTTTACCAGTTCATTATTTTTTTTACACCCTTATTCGCCACATTTAGTACTTCTGTGATCCTCCACAAATTATATTATAGCGCTGTAAGTAAATTTTCAAAGAATTTTATGAAATTATATTATAGCGCTGTAAGTATATTATTGCACTTCAGCAGTTTGGTTGGTTATGCTGGACGTTGGGTCCAAAGAGTTTAGGGATCTGTTGGATTGGAGGATAGTGTTGTTTGTGTGATTGGATTATGCTAAGATTTGTTGGTTGTTGAATATTTGTGTCGTGTCATATACATTGTATAATTGCATGTATGTTCATGTTTGTAAATGAAAACTGGGATTTCGCATAATTGCATACATGTTCATGTGTATATTAGAAAACTAGATTTTCATGGAGAGATGATTTTTGGGTATGTTTGAAATGAATGGATTGAAAAAAAATGAAAGAAAGGAAAAGAAACTGTAGGGATGGTGATAAGTAGGGATGGTCGTAGAGTCCTGCCTATGGTGCATGCTGTAGGGATGGTGGTAGTCTTACCTACGATTCCCGCCTATAGTACAAGCAGTAGGGATGACGGTAAATAGTGATGGTGGTAGTCCCACCTATGATTCCCCCTTACGGTGCACGCAGTAGGGATGGTGGTAGAGTCCCGCCTGTAATTCCCACCTACAATGTTAGTGATAGGGATGGTGGTAGTCTTGCCTGTGATTCCCACCTATGGTGCATGCGGTAGAGATGGTGGTAAGCAGGGGTGGTAGTAGTCTCGCCTGTGATTCCCGCCTATAGTGCAAGCTGTAGGAATGGTGGTAGTCCCGCATGTGATTTCCACCTATGGTGCATGCGGTAGAGATGGTGGTAGTCCGGCTTGCGATTCCAACTTACAGTGATTGGATAAATGGATATGTTAGGCCATTTTCTGGAAAAATGGTGATTTGTGGTTTAATAGATATGAGGACCATTTTCTAGAAAAATGGTGGATTTATACTTAGGCCATTTTTTGGGAAAATGATGAATGGTATTCAATGGCATGTCTTGGGTCAAATAGGATTTTTGGCGTGCGTTGGAAAATGATCATTTTTGGAGAAAATGATGGTTTTGGCCTCATGCATGTTTCATCATGTGCACGCATACATGCATTAATGTGTTTTTATCCCGTGGGTTGGTTGGGTGATTACTTATTAAGATTCATAATCTGATGGTATTTAATACCTTGCGGTTCCATTTTATGAAACTGTAGATTTTGATGCAGATGAAGATGTTCAGCCTGAGGGATCGGTTTCGCCGAAGGGGTGACATGTGGTTGCTTTTTGGATAATGGGATTTTTTTTCCTTTTGTCTATGTATTTGGCTTTTTACTTATTTTTGTTGTACACTTTCTACATGTATACACACTTGACACTTATCATTGAGATGTGTGACTCATGTTGTCATCATCTCTACATCACAATTCCCGCGTTTTAGTACGTAGGAGTCGGGATGTCACACCCCTTACACTCAGCATTACTTCTTATTATATTGAAGTCCCCTAGAATCATCCATGGTATATCAATCTCCACATCCTCTTCTAGATCCCTCCATAGTTGTCTTTGTACTCCATAGTTGCATTTTGCATATACAATTGTAATAATAAATTCCATGCTCCTCTCCAACACCTTTTTTTTTTTTTTAAATAGACTTCATTCCATCCAAGAAACTGAAGTTACAACTGTGACTAATCAATAAAGGAAAAGACCCAGATTACTAGCCAAACTGCTAAACTGTGAGGGGCTCCCCCGCCCATAAATTTCTTTATGACGGACATTGTCTTAACTTCTATAAACTCTCTCTTGACAACAGTTAGAGAGAAAGCGCTCTGTTAAAAAAAAGAACTAAAACGTTCTCTCTTCCGAAAAAGAGAGGCCCTATCACGCTCCACCCTCCCAAGGAGGAGGAGAACAAACACTCACATTCCTCCTACGGAGGAGTGAGACAGCCACCCACCTTCCTCCAAACGTCCTCTCCAACACCTTGACCATGATAAATTGATCACTCATGCGCACAATACTCACATTTACAATATTAGCCCACAATATCCAAAGCTTACCAACCTTCAATTGATTAGATCGACCATTCTCCAAACATTGGTATCTCATCAAATTTCCCATGCTACTCTCATCAGAAAAAGTCTCTGCCAGAGATACTACCTTGGGTTTAAAGTTTTTTACAAGCGTCTTCAACCTTCTCCTTGAAGAGCCCAATCCTCTGATATTCCAATACATTACGGGTCCTATCAGAAATTCAGTTTTAGAGGACAGATAATGACCAGTTTAGTACTTCTTGATATACCCAGTTCACTCGCAATTTTTTCTCTTGGAGCTACAGTGATCTTCCTCGGACAGAAAATCCTTTGTTTTCCCTATTATTTCATTTACCATGTCCTCTTCCTCGTCAGATAAGGATTGCTGCTCAACTTCTATATCGCCTTCTTGTATCTCTTGCCCCCATTGATCCATTGGCACATTCTCACTCAGAACAAAATTCCCCATCAAGACAACATTCTCACAGTCCCCACTTTGTACATCACAGTCTCACTGCTGCATGCCATTCGGAACAAACTCCTTCTCTCCCTGTGTCTTTTGCCCATCAGCCGTGTTTTCCTTGTTTACAGGGGAAACCATACTGTCAGTCCCCTGTTTGATAGTCTCTGGCTCGTCCCCATTCCTCAAAGGATTTTCCCCCTTTTCATTTTGCATTCCCTTCTCTTCCAACTGCCTCCCTCCTTGCTCCTCAACCATGCCGGTCTCCACTACACCCTGTGCGAGCTGATCCGACCCTTCCATCAGGATCTCTATATTATTTTTCCCACCTACTCCATCAAGAAGCTTTTGAACTTCACGGTATGCCATCCCAGTTTCTTTCTTCCCTGTTTTCTCACTATCTCGGTTACTTTTTCCCTTTCTACAGGTCAGCTTGTTATGCCCTGCAGTTTACAAGATGAACAAAACGCTGGCAGCGTTTTGAACACGACCTCCTGTTTATAGCCAGAGCCAGGTGCACCAATCCAAAAGGAATCTAGCTGTTTTATTGAAGCATCCATCTCTAGGCAGACGTGTGCTCCATTTGTTCTCGTCGCACAACGAGTGGAGTTATCAAACCGGATGAACTTTCCGATTGGTGCCGTCAGTATCCTAAGAATAGAACCATGATAAAAGTTCGAAGGTAATCCTGGAAGCATCACCTAGACAGAGACGAAAAGAGTTTCCTCCTCTTCAGTGTAACCTGGCGTCCAATGGAATACTCTGTATGGGACTCCATTAATCAGCTCGCAAGCCTCACGGGAAAAGGCTTTGTTGAAGTCATCCTTTAAAGTTAGGCGAACAAAGACATTTCGGTTCTTGCTCATGGAAGAGACGACCACAGATCCCATTAAGCCCCATCTGACCCAAATAAACAACCTTATTGCATCTAGCGTAGGTCTTTGCCTGTGAAAGTTCAAAACCAGGGAGTACCCGAATGGTAAAGCCGATAATGCCACTTCTTCCTTTGAAAACATGAAGCCGACCTGACTATCTATAATCTTGGGAGACCTCATCGGAAGGTTAACTTTAGGCAGAGGTTGTGGGACGGCAATGACTAGGTCGGCAAAGAACTTGGCCTTTGTTACCGGCATAGGACCGCCAGGCAAAGCCAAAGCAGATGCCATGACGGCACGGGATCCCTCATACAAGGAAACCTAAAAAATCTTCCTTTTGTTAAACCCTGTGTCTTTTTCTCTCTCCTCTAAAAAATCTTTCGAATATCATGATATGTCGCTTATGGTTGTGCACATTTATTGCATCCATTTTACAAAAATTTCTAACGTCGTGTTCCCCAGTAAAAATTTTTCCTGCCTCCTCCATAACTTGTGTAAACATGGACCAAAAAGAAGGAAGTTTCTCAGTTCTATGAATAGTACCAAATCAATCCACAACATATTACAAATCTAATTTGCATACCAACTTCAGGGCATGATGTCTGTGAATTCTGTCAAGATATATTGGACTTGTGGTGGTATTGCAAGGCCTTCATCAGGCTCTTTCCCCTTTACTACCAAGGTCCATATTTCTCTGATCTCTTTGGCTTCCTTTAAGAACCGAGCTTCACTGAGGGTGAGAAGGGCGTTCTTATCTTCAGCCTATTGTGAGTTAGGGACCTTATCCTCAGTAGACATCAATACCATTTTTCTATCCCTCCACCAAAAGGAATACACGTTATCACGTCCTCTGTAGGTGGCGTCCACGTCGAACTGCCACGGTCACCCCAGTAGGATGTGGCAGGCATCCATGTCCACAACATCGCACATGACCTCATCTTGGTAGTGCTTCCCGATGGAAAATAAGACATGAAAAATACTGTTAACGCTAGTTTCAGCCCCGTTTCTGATCTAACTAAACTTATACAGGCGTGGATGTTTATCAGTCTTCAATTCGAGTGCCTTCACAAATGCCTTGGACACTATATTTTCGCAACTCCCACTATCTATAATTACATTGCACACTTTTATTTTTGACAGTGCAACGTGTCTTAAAGATAGAGTGTCATTGGTTTTTCTTTTCTACCTTTGGTGATAGCAAAATCAATTAAATGACACAGCTTATTGGGTCTTCGTCATCGCCTTCAACAAACTCTTCGACATCATCATCATCGTTGCTTTCTCCATCCCTCGGTTCTTCATTGCCTTCTTTGATCACATGAACCAAATGGCGTGTGGAACATTCATTAGATCGATGTCTTGGTTGATTGCACCAAAAACATTTTCCAGTCATAGGCCATGTGTAGGGATTGTTGCTCGCCCCCTTCTTTGTTAACTGGAGCTTTGGCATGTTGAGTGTTACTCCCCCCTTTTTGGAACTTGCTAATTGGAAGTGGATGTGTATCGTTGGGTTGCGAAGGTTACGCCACAGGCCTCGCTTGAGGTGGTGGATTTTGTATCCTCGGTGGTCGTCTGGCTAGTTGCATCTCGATCTTCATAGCAAGATTTATTGCCTCTGATAGAGACCATGCAGTGTGTAGTGCTACCTTGTCTTGTATGGCCATGTGCAAACCCCCCGTGTACCTTCCAATTTGTTTTCCTTCAGTTTCAGATAGATTTTTACATGTATTCAATCGATAAAATTCTTCCATATAAACACTCACGGTCCACTCCCCTTGCTTGCATTTTTGGTATTTCTGGCATAGAATTTCTCATAGTTAGGTGGAAGAAATCTAGCCCTCATCAATTGCTCCATTTTGGGCCAAACTCTCACTGGTTGCTTGCCTTGTCACCTCCAGTTGTTTTGCAACTATTCCCACCAAGCCAAAGCACCATCATGTAATTTATAGGCGACTAACTTCACTTGTTGTGCTTTAGGGATCTGGATATAATCACAGAAATTTTCTACCTCGAGCATCCTGTTGAGAAAACTCTCAACATGAAGGAGCCCATTGAAACAAGGTAAATCAATCTTGATTCTAAACTTGTTGTTGTTGTTCGGAGCCCTCCTGGCCTCATAGTTTCTACGAGCAAACCCCTCCACTTCCACATCACTAGAGGAGTCATTTGGTGCTTGGTTCCTTCATCGATGCGCAGACTTGCGATCTCCTCCTGGATGGTTTGGCTCTTTCCCATCTCTATTTTCATTCTCGTCAAAACGAAAGCCTGTGATGGCTGTCTAGATCTCTCGCAGCATACACTCAATTCCTTCAAAACGTTGTTGGTTCCTCTGGTCTTGAGCATTAACGGCTGCCCAAACAGCCTGCATGTCGCGTTCCTCCTCGCCATCAAGCCAGGTAAAGCCTTACTCCGATGCCAATTTGGCGTAGTGGAAGATGTAAAATAAATAAGGGAAGTAGGGTAAAGGCTTGCAAAGTAGAGTAAATGGAAGAACTGTGTCTTCCTGATCAGACGAGAACTACTGGAAAATTAATATTCATCACTTTTATTTCAAAATTTATGTCATATTCATCCCATTACAACAATAGCCGAATATATAAAATTCATGAAAGGAAATTGGACATTCTGTAAGGAAATAACTTGCAAAAAGGAAACAAAACAAACTAGCATAAATCAATGGAAATCATAGCAATCCGAAATAGGAAAGATCTTCGACGTCATGATTTTAGGTGCAATGCATGAGATGCATGAGAGTCCTACCATGTCTTCTGGTAATTGGTTACTTAGGAGTTAGAGCCTTCAATTGCCACATTGTTGCCCATGTCCATGTCCTACATCAGATACTGGCTGCATCAAGGTCAAAATTGGGCTTGAAGTTGACACCCCTGCACTGCTGACGTTTTGGAACGTTCCTTAGCCTGTAATTCTAGTACGTGGATCTTATGTGGTTTATTTTCAAAAGTTTTCAAGCTTTGGTTCACGAAAATTCCAGTTGGACACACCACTTTCCTAGTTATATTAGGACTTTATTTTTTTAATATTTTCCTTAATTAGTCAAATTTAGATATTGTTATTTTAGAATAATAATTAGAATATTTTTAGGGGATTTTGTAGGCTTCAAAAGAACTGAGTTGAACATGTTAAGAGGGAGGAGAATTCAGGAGACTCACACACGCCTCTCCCTCCCCTCTTCTCCAACTTCTCCTTCGATTTCTCATCATGGCCTTGGTCGAAGGAAACGGAACCCTCATAATCAATAAAACTGTGAGATCTCATTTGTTTTTATTGTTCAATTTATGCTTTGAGTATCGGTTGTTCTTCTGTGCCTATTTTCATGATTGTCTCGTTTAATTACTAGGAGGCCTACTAGTTTATTATTCTTTGCAATCTACTGCTAGGTTAGATATCAAATTCGTAATTGTTTGATTTCTCTAATTTGTGAAGCAACTAAGATTTAATGATTTGCTGTGTCAGAAATTATTAGATCTTAAGAAGAACGCTCGATTAAATTAAATACAACCGCTTGTGTTTGTGTTATTAAGTTTCATCGATCTCTCTAGTTCTTAAGCCTACTACTAGATTAAACCTTTAGCGCTTGTCTTGAGTTGTTTAGTAGTTAAGGCTAGTTAGATTGCTTGTTTTCTATTTAATTGCGACTAAGGAGAGATAGGGAAATAATTCCAAAGGTAAATATTCAAAGTATAAACTGATATATAGTTGCATCGATAATCAATTGTAAAATTTTGATGGTGGATGTTGACTTAGACCAAGGTTGGTTCTTTTGATTGATTTCGATAATTTAATTTGAATTGTTCCGTAGTTATTTTTCTTAAAATTGTTTTCATTATACTCAAACCCCTCATCCTTGTTCACGTAGCATAAAACTAGGCTAAATATTCTTTGTGGGAACGAGCCTTACTTGCACCACTACATGTATTTTAGGAGTATAGGTTTTATTTTTGGTTGCCTACAACAGCATAGCAAATTTTAGCACCATTGCCGGGGAGTGATTCTAGTTGATTTTTTGTGCTTCTTGTGATCCTTATTTCATTCTTGAAATTTTCAAGAAAAAAATAGTTATTTTTTTATATTTATTTTCATTACTCTAGACTTTTCCTGATTTTTTTTTCATGGTTTATTAGTGTTCCCTTGATTGTTTATGATTGTAACTCGATCTTCTAATCAATGTGATTTTTAGTGCAATCCATAAATAGAGTGAACTTTGCGTAGGTCAAGGAGGGAAGCTCAAAGAAAATCTGAAGAGAATGATCTGGTTCTTTATTCCCTATTTGCTAGCGATTCTGATTTAGAAGAGAGGAAGTCATGGCTGAAAATCAAACTTTGAAAGAGCTTGCTGCCCCTAATTTGAATCAACAACCTTTATGCATAACATTCCTTATTTTAGATGCTACTACTACTTTTGAATTAAAACATGGACTACTACATCTCTTGCCCACTTTTCATGGCCTTGTAAGTGAAGATCCTCATAAGCATTTGAAGGAATTCATGTGGTGTGTACAAGTATGAAACCCACGGGGGTGACTGAAGAACAAATTAAATTAAGAGACTTTCCACTTTCTTTGAAGGATTTAGCTAAGGATTGGCTCTATTATCTACCCTATGGGAGTATTACCACATGAAACGAGATGAAGAGGTTGTTTTCCAAGAAATATTTCCTAGCTTCAAGGGCGGCCAACATTCGAAAAGAAATTTGTGGTGTAAGGCAACACAACGGAGAGTCCCTACACGAATACTGGGAATGTTTCAAGAAATTATGTCCAAGCTGCCCCCATCATCAAATTCGTGAGTAGCTGCTGATAAAAGGTTAGAATTGCATAATTAAGTTGTTTAAATGGGTGATTTATTTTATCAAATAAAGATTGAACACTTAATTATGCATCAAATTCTAATATTGAATGCAAATTAATTGATGTCAATATTTTATATACATAAAGTTCTATATTTGCCTTTGAAAGAAATACATTTTTTATGTACTGCAGGGCATTTATGAAAATACTAAAAGAGAATGGAACTCACGGCTGGAACTCAAGGGAGCAAGCAGAAAATCAGCACATGCAGAAAGATAGAAATGCAACCCACTCCACCATTCTTCAAAGTTAGGCCACCCACTCCCAAGTTAGGCCACCCAGTTACACCCACTCCACCATTCTTCAAAGTTTGGCCACCCACTCTTGAGAAATGGTAGGATGCTTTCTCCTATAAATAGGAGAGAGCTCAGAAGAGAAAGGGCATCAAGGCAGTGGAGACGACCGAGGGAGTTATTTTGCAAGTTATTTCCTTTGTATTTTGCAAGTTATTTCCTTTGTATTTTGCAAGTTATTTCCTTTGTTATTTTGCAAGTTATTTACGGGGTTAGTTTTTAAGTTATTAGTTTTGGAGTTTTGAGTTTATTACTTTGTGAAGAATTTCAGTTTATTACTTTGTTAAGAGCTTCAGTTTTTTTACTTTGTTAAGAGTTAGTTTTTAGTTTTCTTTGTTAAGGTTTTCAGTTTATATTACTTTGTTATAAGTTTCAGTTTTCATGTTTTTATTACTTTGTAATAGTTTCAATTTTATTACCTTGTTAGAGTTTCAAGTTTATTACCTTATTATGGTTTCAATTTTATTTCTTTAATTTAGTTTGTCTTATTTCTTCGAGTTGATATTAAAGATTTTTTTATTTATATTTTCTTAGTTTTTGATATGGTTCCACTTAGATTTATTTTTGTTACTAAAAATATCATGTGTAACTAATTACTAAAGCTTGGGTTGTGGAATGAGATTTAATTTATTTTAGATTCTAGTTTGATGCAATATATTATTGTTTAATGTTGATTTCACTAAATTACTAGTCGGATTCAAAAGGAAAATAGATTGCGGCTCTTGCTCTTGTTTTGTTGTTGACGTAAGGCACAACAAAAGCTTGAATTTATCAAGGTCTCTTTCGATTGTTTATGAATATAAATTTGGCTAGTAAATTAGAGAATTTCTTGAAAAAAATATTGCAAATACTTGAGCTTAATTTTTATGTTCCGAATATCAATTCCTTGACTGGATTGTTAATCGAGAAATTATCTAGAATCCGAGATAAAAAGAATCTTAAACCCAACCCAAGTGTTTGTTAATTTGCCTTTCTTTAGAAACTCTAAATTCAATTTCAATTATTTTTTTGGCATAGCATTTTAATTTCATCTCACATACTCGATTCATTTGTTCCTCACAAATCCTTTATACGCTTTGATAACCCATTGTCCCTGTGGAATACGATCCTGGACTTATCCTTGATACAACTTGACACTTCTGCACTTGGAAGCACATTCTAAACATAGTCAAGTTTTTGGCGCCGTTGTCCGGGGACAACTGGTGCTTATTAAAGCATTCCTCTACTGCTGAGAGGACGTTTTTAGAGCTGTGAATCTCTTCACAGCTTGGGTGACATCTTTTTCCTTCTCTCTTTTTATTTTTCATTGTCTTTGATTATCTGCTCTTGTTTGTATGACTGGTTGGACTAGAGATCATACATCTCGACTGTTTAGGACAGAATCATTGCCATCTTTTAGCTCTGCATCATCTTCCGTTGAATCATCAGCTGACACTGATAGCATCATGGCTGAAAATGAGCATCATGATAGGGAAGTGGAGAATCCAAACAGGACACTTAGAGAATATCTTCAGCCTGTTAGGACTAGCACACCTTCATGCATCATTTTACCTCTTAATGCAAATGCTTTTAATTTCAAACCTGGGATGATTCCATTGTTACCACACTTTCATGGTATGGAATCTGAGAACCCTTACTTGCATATCAAAGAGTTTGAAGAAGTGTGTTCCACATTCATGGATAGAACATGCACTGAAGAGGTCATAAGATTGAAACTGTTTCCATTTTCCTTAAAAGACAAGGCTAAGACATGGTTGAATTCCTTAAGAGCCAAGATCCATTGGGACTTGGCAAGAAATGCAAACTGAATTTTTAAAGAAATTTTTTCCCATGCATAGAACTAATGCCTTGAAAAGACAAATCATGAATTTTTGCCAAAAGGATGGTGGAAACATTTATCATTGTTGGGAACGATTCAAAGAACCTTTTAAATGCATGTCCTCATCATGGATATGAGAATTGGAGGGTCATCAGTTTTTTTTATGAGGGGTTGCAACAAAAAATGAGACAATTTGTGGAAACCATGTGTAATGGAGCGTTTTTTAGCAAAGGTCCTGAAGAAGCTTTTGAATATTTTGATTATCTAGCTGAAAATGCACAATCATGGGATACATCTGATATTCATGATAGGTCGGAAAGTACGAGGACAGTTTCAGGGGGTGGGAAATATAATCTGAGGGAAGTAGATGATTTGAGTGCTAGGTTGGCTATGATTTCTAAGAAATTAGAAACCATAGAACTGAAGAAAGTGAATGAAGTACAAGCTGTACCTCAGATTAACTTGAGCTGTAATATTTGTGAGGGCCAAGGACATTCAACTAATGATTGCCCAACCATTCCAGCTTTTAAAGAAGTTCTTTTGGATCAATCTAATGCTGTTAATATGGTTACTAAATCTTTTTCAGGTCCTTATTCCAACACTTACAATTCGGGATGGAGAAATCACCCGAATTTCAGTTGGAGGGGTGAACAAGCTGCTGTACCTGCACCCAACATAGCTGGTCCTTCACAATTTGCACCCTATACAACCCCAGGAGGATCAGGACCATCTCAATATGCCAACCATATGGTGCCAGCTCAGAAAAAAAATCTGGAAGACAATTTCCAACAATTATCCACCAATTTTCAGCAGCTGTCCACAAATTTTCAACAATTCATGCAAAGTCAAGCTGCTATTAATAGTCAAAATTCACAAGCAATTGCTGACATTCGAGGGTCAGTCACAAGGTTGACCACAACCATGAGCACTCAAGAGAAAGGGAAGTTCCCTGCACAATCTCAGCCTAATCCACAAGGCCAAAACCAGCAATTTCAAGGTATGGCAGGAGATCCAAATGTCAAGCAAGTCAAGGCTGTTACAACCTTGAGAAGTGGTAAGGTGATCGGCATTCCAGATCAAGAGGTAGAAAAGAATGGTAACATTTCTAAACCTCCTTCTGAAAATGAAGCACATGGTCCTTTGGAATCTAAAAGTGTCCCAAGCACTACACCTGCACCTTTTCCTCAAAGGTTAATCCCTTTGCACAAAGATAAGCATCACGCTGAAATCCTTGAAATTTTTAAGCAAGTTAGGATAAATATACCATTGTTGGATGCTATTCAACAGATTCCTACATATGCTAAATTTTTAAAGGATTTATGCACCGTAAAAAGAAAATTGAATGTGCAAAAGAAAGCTTTTCTTACTGAGCAGGTTAGTGCTATTATCCAGACCAACACTCCTCCCAAATACAAGGATCCAGGATCCCCTACCATAGCTTGCATGATAGGGAACTCAAAAATAGGCCAAGCATTATTAGACTTAGGTTCAAGTGTGAACTTATTGCCTTATAATGTTTATGTTCAGCTTGGATTGGGTGAGTTGAAATCTACTTCTATCACATTGCAGTTGGCAGATAGGTCTATAAAGATTCCTAGAGGTGTTGTGGAAGATGTTTT